>APFE031324443.1:152265-172620 GCA_000404065.3 Pinus taeda | reverse complement strand
TTATATAAGATTCATACATACAATACCATGAGGCAATACCATGGTTCTTATTAATACCATCTATCTAATACCATGGCCCATTTGCAACTAACTGTGGTCCCTTAATTAAATGTGGGTTAACTACTTACAATTATTAATATGGTATTTATTGACACTTTACTTAAATATAACTATGAATCGATCCTATTACATAAATAAGGGGGTTAGGGTGGGACCCTGACATTCTTTTTCTTGCTTTTGTTTCATCAGTGTCTCACTGTCTATCTATGGTTCATCTTCTGGTTTCTATCTCTTTGCTGCTTCACTATCTACCTAGGGTCCCTCTTTCTGTTGCTGTCCTTTTAGAGTTGAAAGCTCATTTCCCCCTTGAGGTTCCATTTCTTGTAGCTGCTTTTTCAACAATTCATTTTAATCCTACAGTTGAGCTCTTTTGATGCTCTTGGTATGCCTTACCATGCTCAATTCTCTGCTCATTTATCTCAACTTTTTTTCCATGTGTCCTGTGTCTTCGACCCCTTTGGATTTTGCAATCTGCATCCAAGTGTGCGTCTTGACTCTTTCCTTTTCCAGTTCGAAGAAAAGAGGCACTGAAAATTTTTGTGGGATGATCTTCCCACCCTCTAGAAGATTGTAATAAGAGCTTAAGTTAGGCTGAGGTCCAGGCTCTGGTATTTCTTTTACCTTACTTTTCTCTTGGGACTATTCTTTTGCCTTCCTTTCTAGTTTCTCAGTTTCTTTGAGCTTAGCCAATGTCTCCTGTAGAGAGGTTTGTGCCTCCCATAGGACTACTTTAGAGTCCATTAATCTAATCCTTTCCTTCCAAGTGGAGGTCTTAGGACTCCCTATCTTGTAGGTTATGGACATTTTGGAGGGATATTCCTCCTTTGTCATAGTAGGTGCATCCTCAATGATAATAGGTCCTTTCGAAGGTAGTTGGGGCTTGCCCACCTTGATTTTGGTGCTCCTCCGAGCTTCGAAGTATGTAGATGTCTATCTTTTTTTTTTCCCTTTTTACTTAGCTGGAGTGCTTAGTAGAGTAAGAACATCTCATGCTTCCCTTGCTAGTGTCTCAAGAGACACTTCTTCTTGTTGTTTTTCTTCTTCATCCTCTGTAGTTTTTCTTGTGTCTACTATTTCAGATTTTATTTTTGCTATCTCTGGTGGTGTTTTCTCCTTTTCTTGCTGAGTTTCTGCCCTTCCTGTGGCAGTCTTCTTCTGAGATGTCTTGGGCTTCTTCTTCTTAGCTTTTGTCCTCTTCCTCTTCTCTGCTCCTGATGTTGTTTTCTTTTCTTCTTTATGTTTAATTGTGGATGTGTCATGTTTCTCGTCTTTTCTCTATTTTCCCTCTTTCTCTTCTTATAAATGAATATTTTGTGCTTCCTCATGGATTTCCTTTTCAAGTTCCTCTTTCTTCTCCTCCTCTTTATTCCCAGATGGGCTAACGTCATCAGTGAGATTTTTTATGTCATCTTCTCTAGTCATGTTCCTGAAAATTTCCTAGGCTATAGGAATGGTGTATGTGTGGAGGGCATCCTCTACCAACAAGTTAATGAGCCAATGGTGAGCTAGTTAGTCTGGAACCCCTGCATTCAATTTGGCGCCACACTCTATCAAGGATTGGAGGAGGAAATATGGAAGAATGAGTTTTCTAGATGCAGGTAGATCCATTCCATATCTTAGTTCATGCAATAATCTGAAGTGATAACCATAGACTATACTGTATCTTCCTTCACAGGAGATATATTTCATGATCTGGTATCTGACCTCACCCCATGGATGAGGTATAGTTGTCCTTCTAATCCCATTCTTATCCTCTACAATATGTTCATCAGGTTGGAAAAATGTCTTTTTAGCAACCTATCCTAGTGTTTTTTCCTCTTTGCTCCAGGGGGTCCAAGTAGAAGACCTGTGATTCTGCTAATAAATTTTGGGGTAAGCTCTATGGTTAGACCCCTGAAACTGACTGTAGCATGGGTTTCTGAATGGGGTCTTAAAGACATTAAAAATTCCTTTGTCACTTCCACATCATACCCATGAATTTTCTCAAAGAAAGGCATCCAATCTGCCCTTGTAAAGAGGGCTACCACCTCTGGGTGTTCATGCAATTTGGTGGAATTCTAAGGCTCCTTTCTCATAAAACCCCCTGGCATGATGTTTAGTGATTGCTGGAAATTCTCAGGTGAGGAGGAAGATAACAAATTTTCAAAACTGAAAGCAGAGGAACAACTGCGGTTTTCTTCTGGAAATAGAGGGGGTTTTCCCTGTTTCTTCTTTTTACCTAATTTTGATTTTCCTGCCCTTCAAACTCTATTCTCAGCCTTACTTTCTTTCTCGAACTATTGGAGGAAATCAATAGTTTTTTTCTTAGGAAAACATCACAGAGAGCAAGATAGTGTTTTTCTTTCACACAATAAATAGACCACCAATGCAAATTCACTATTTCACAAGCTTAATTTCCTATTGTTTCATTCCTTCTCTACATAGCAAAATATCATGGAGGGGAAAAAGACAGAATTTCGGAGCAAAGAGTAAAAATGGAGAGACTATATATATAATTCAAAACACTGGCAGACTTCTTGTTCTCTCTTTCCCTTTCTTTTTCAACTCAGCACTTCATTTCAAATCCCATTACCTTTTATAGATATATAACATGCAGAGTGGGTTTTCCGAGCCTACCTTCTTTCAAGCTAGAATTTGGCAAAACTTTTGAATTTTCCCTCTGCAAAGCTGCTCTCTGGCCTTCCTGTAGAAAGGCTCCTATAGACTGTGCTTCCACTCCTGTAGAGCCTGATACGTGGTAGGGTTTTGAAAATTGGTAGAGAGTGATTGCTTCAAGGTTCTAAAGGTGGTAGGTAAGTTGTTGCAACCGAGATTCGTCGATGCCAATGAAAGCAAAAGGTGGTGGAGGATTCTACTACAACATACTTAAGCTTATGGCGTGATCTGCAGTGATGAGGTGAGGTGGTGGGAAGGGTACGTTATCCCCATTCGGACTGTTGGTCCCTACTCCAGTGCCATTATGATATTTCAAATCGCCTTCCTACAATCACTTTCATCATTCGTGTTATACGCCGCCACCACTACCAGTTTTGAGTTTTTCTTCCTAAGTTGATGGACCACACATGCTGAATGCACCTTCCAAACGTTATTTGAATTAGACGATACCTGGTTGAACTGGACGAGGGTGGCCAGTTAGCTGGCCATCTATTTCATTTAATGGCGACCATCTCAAACGTTCGTGCAGTTTCTAAACAATATTCATGCAACAGAGGAACAAGTTTAGCCACTTACCTGTTAGTTGCTACTGTGCTCTGCATGCTCAGACTTTGGCACTTTGTTCTTCTTTTGTTGCTGCTGTTGGTGCTCTTGGCCTCTAAACTAGTGGCTTGGCTACCTTATGCTGGTGAGTTTTTATCAGGAACCGATCCTTGCATGTTGCATACATCTTGGCTGCACTAACCCTGCCTCTAGAGCTTGTTTTTTAAAGGGATCAGTTGTTACATGAATCCTACAGGATTTCATGTAGCTGCTTCTCCCTCTAAAATTTCTGGCTGATGCTTGAGCAGGGACTGAAGAGATAGCTGAGGAAAGTGCTAAAGGAAAGGAAGAACAACTAGAATGCATCAGGTAGGAAACAAGTGAAGAATGATACTATTTTATTCATTATTTTTCCTTTGTTTAAAAACATAAGAAACATAATTCATGTGTTTTCTATGCAGGGAAGAAAAAGCGAGTGGAAATGTGGTGGTGTAGGGATGAAATGGAGAGTTAGGAGGATGAATGGTGGTAGGGAGGTCCACAGTCCTTCTGGACAAATTTCTAGCCCTCGAAGTCTTTTCTGAACTTGATTTTAAGCTCTCTGTGGTTTCTACAGGAGTCTCCTATAGAATGCACAAAGTCTCCTGTAGGATGAAAAATTTCTAGAACAAACGAGACTAAGGCCTGGGGAAAGGCAATGGCGATGGAGAAATGAGCTATCAAGGGTGTATGTAGCCTGGAAATTTCCTTTTTCTTCTGTGACCGCCCTGTAATCTGCTATGCATTCAAAAGAAGTTAGTTTTTTCTATCTTTTTCTCTGTTTTTTTTCTTTTCATCATATATTTTTTTTTTAAACAGTTGGGGTCACTCCAGGAGGTTTTCACCTTCATTTCCTACCCTGGGTGCCTCCAGGAGGTTTACACCGAGGGATATTTTATTCTTCTTTTCTGTTTTTTTTTTGTTTTTAGAGTGTGGGTGGAGTGGAGGCAGAAACTTGCTCCACTACCAACATTGTTTTACTCATATTCTCAATGAATTCCTTTTTACAAAGGGGCTTCCTGTAGATCTTCAACCTATGCCCATTGACGATCATGGGGATGGCTTCTTCATCGATGGTCTGGATTAGAACTGAACCATTATCATTGCATTTTTGTACGGTGTATGGTCCCAGCCATCTTGTCCTTAGTTTTCCCTTGAAATCCTTATATCTTGAATCATATAACAACGCCCAATGCCCTTTTTGGAACTTTTATTCTTTGAGGTGTCTATCATGCCATATTTTCCTTTGAAGTTGGACTACCTCTGAGTGGAGAAGGGCCTGCAATCTCTATTCATCCAATCCATTGAGCTGAAGTAACCTGTCCTTTGTGCACGACTGAGATCTAGGTCCAGCTAAGCTGCCATCCTTAAGGTGTTATACTCAAATTATAATAACAGCAAAGCCTTCTTCCCGTAGACTAGCTCATAGGGTGTGAACCCCATGGTGGTTTTCCAAGTGGTGTTATAGGCCCAGGTGGCCTCAACGAATCGATCTACCCAATCCTTCCTCCTGTTGCTCACTACCTTGGTCAAAATTCCTTCCAAAGATCCGTTAGTGATTTCCACCAGTCCATTTGCTTGCGGATGATAAGGGGTGGAAGTTCTGTGCTTAATTTTGTGATGTGTGAGCAGAGTTTCAATCAGATTGGATGTAAACTGACTCCCTTGATTTGTGACTAATTCTCTTGGATATCCAAACTTGTAGAATATATTCTCCCTTAAAAGCTTAGCTACTTTTTCTTTTGTTGCTACCTTGATCTCCTTTGTTTCTGCCCATTTTTTCAAACAATCAGTGCACACAATGATGTAAGATTTTTGTTTTGAAGGAGGGTTGATAGAACCCACAAAGTCCATGCCCCACTTTTCAAATGGCTCGAAAGTCACTTGAGGTTGCAGGGGCATCTCATCCTTTGGAGTGGGTTTCCCCATCCTTTAATATCTGTCACATTGGCTGATATACCTCCTGACATCTTCATGAAGAATGGGCCAATAGTAACCTGCTTGCAAAATTTTGAAGGCAGTCCTCTTTGCTGCAAATGCCCCCCATAAGGCCCATTGTGACAGGTTAGGAGGATGTCAAAAACCTCCTCCTCCCTAACACATCGCCTAAAAATATGTTCTGGGTCAAGTTTGAACAGATTCCCCCCAATCCAGGTGAATGGAGCACTTTTACTCACGATCTTGCTTTTCTCTTTTGAGGATAGGTGTGGCAGAAGCTATGTTGAAACTAAGCAATTTTCTATATCAACAAACCATGGAGAGAGTACGGAGATAGAAAATAGTTGTTCATATGAAATTTGATCATCCACCATTTCTTCTTCACCTGCAGGCAAATTTAATCTAGACAGAAAATCAACAACAACATTTTCCTTACCCATCTTTGCAAGAATGGTTAAATCAAATTATTGCAATAAAAGTATCCATCTAATAATACGAGCATTTACATCTGGTTTATTCATCAAATAACTAATTGGAGCATGATCAATGTGTATGAATGTTTGATAGTCGGGGATGTAGTGTCTGAATTTATTTAGGGAATGGACTACAACTATTAGCTCATTTTCGGTTATAGTGTAGTTTAATTCTGCCTTGGACAAGTTTTTACTTACAAAATATATGACATAAGGCAGTTTCTCATCAACTTGCCCTAAGGTTGCTCCTATCACTTTATTCGAGGCATCTGTATGAATGTGGAAAGGTAGGGCCCAATTTAGACCTCTTAAAATTGGGGCAGTTACCAATTTACCTTTCAAGCTGTCCAAAGCCTCTTGACAATTGTTAGTCCATATGAACTCAACATCTTTTCCCAAAAGTCCAAACAATGGAGAGGCTAGCTTACTAAAATCCTTAATGAATCTTCTATAATATCCTACTAATCCTAGGAAACCTCGAACATATCTTACCTTTTGAGGAGGTGGGACCCTTTAGATGATGGAAATCTTGTCGGGATCCACCTGTAATCCTTGCTGAGAAATTGTATGACCTAGCACGGTCTCTTCAGTCATTAGGAATTCACATTTTTCAATATTGCAGGACAGGTTCATTTCAGTTTACTTGGCTAAAACTTTCCCCAGGTTAGTCAAAGCTTCTTGGAAGTAAGAACCATAAGGGGTAAAGTCATCCATATAGGTTTCCACTTAATCATAAACCAGTTCAGCAAATATGCTCAGTACTGCTCTCTAGAAAGTGTTGGGAGCATTGCACAACCCAAAAGGAAGGACCCAATATGCAAACATACCCCAAGGACAAGTGAAAGTAGTCTTATCTTGGTCTTCTGGGCTAATTTGGATCTAGTTGTACCTGCTAAAACTATATAGGAAGGAGAAGAACTTCTTCCTTGCTAGGCCATCTAGCACTTGATCTATGAAAGGTGAAGGGAAATGGTCCTTCTTTGTGGCCTTGTTTATTTCCCGATAATCTACATAGATTCTCCACTTCCCATTTTTCTTTGGCACTAGCACCAAAGGAGAGACCCATTCACTGTCAAACATGGGGTAGATGAATCCTGCATCCAACAACTTTTGCAGTTCTTCTTTGACAATGTCCTTAAGGGTTGGATTCATCCTCCTTTGAGGCTGCCTGACTGGTTTACAATCTTCTTTAATGTAAATGTGATGAATACAAAATGAAGGGTGGACTCCCTTCATCTCCTTATAGTTCCAAGAAAAAGCATCCAAGTGGTCTTTCAATAAGCTACACAATTCTTTCTCCTAAGAGGTTGATAGGGATGAATTTATCTTCAAAGTTCTTTTGGGGCCAAATTCCACATTCTTAACTTGGAGAGAGGTTAAATCAGTCACACAAAAATCAACTAAAGGATTGGCTTGGGTTTCTTCCACCAGTGCTTCTAACGGCAACCCACTGGGGGGTGGGTTCTAAATCAAGTTTTCAATAAGATCATCCTCAGTTTGTGGCCCCCCCATGGTAGCTTCTACTGTACACAATGGTGTGGAATATACTTCATCCTCATCTTCCTCCTCCAACCAGAGAGGTAACTCATGTTCTACTAGAGGTTGGGAAAGAGGATATGGGACTAGCTATTTGGACATATGCTCATTCTTGATTGCCATGTTCCCAGCTCGACAGCTAATGTAGGCATCTGCAGTAGCCAACCAATGTCTTCCTAGGATGAGAGGATACCCAGTGAGCTTTTCCTATGGTTGGAGAATTAGGAAATCAACAGGGTACTCCCAAGAATCAATAGAGACCATTACATCTTCCACAATCCTATCAGGGGTCACGGTGGAGTGGTCTGCTAAGTGCAGTACTGTTGTGGTCTTTCTCAGGGAGCCTTGAAGGTTGAGCTTGAGCATAGTGTCCTTGGTAATCAAATTAATGGTAGCCCCTAGATTAATCATGGTATGGGGGATTACAGTGCCATTGATGTGGACATCAACTATAGGACTCCCAGGGTCCAGATATTTCAAACAGATTACTTGCCCCAACATCAGGTCGGACAATTGTCCTATGACATCGATAGTTGGAGCATCTCTCTTGTGCCTACCTAGGTGCCTAAATCACTTCTCCTTGATCATCTTTTTGTATATAGGCACACCTTTTATGGCCTGGAGAAGTGGTATCTTTACACATAACTGTTTCAATTCTCCCGAAAGTTCAGTTTCTTCTGGGGTCGGTTGTGTGGTTCTAGTTAGTCTCTCAGGAAAGGGTGGAATATCTTTCGGTTCACTTTCCTATTTTTCTTCCTCTCCTTTGGAGGAGGTTGGCTATCTGGGAGAATCTTCCAAGATCGTAGGTTAATATCTTGTATTTCCACAGCATAGGTCAGACATGATGTTTCTCCACTATATACCTGCTGGGCTTGTCCGTTATTTGGGTTCGGGTTCGGTTGAGTAGGTATTTGGGATTGACTTGGTGGAGCACGAGGTAATGGTTGTGGTTGAGTAGGTGGTGGAAGAAAAAGAGAAAGAGGAGAGTTGTACTGGGGCCTCCACCCCTGATGAGATGCATTCCGTTGAGGCTGTGGTTGAGCATAAGTGTGAAATGAATGAGCAACTGGAGGAGCATGGTATTGAGATGGATACGACAAAGGAGGGGCTGTGGACCAGGAAGGATGAGTAGGGGGGGGGAAGAAGGCATGGAAGTAGCCTGGTTGGGGTTGTAATAGGTCTAGGATGTCCCTTGCATTCCCTTCTGGTAAGGTCTGGGTCCATGTGGCCTCCTTTGGTTCATCAAATAGAGCGGTTTAGTGGCTCCTTCGACCCCCTGATATGCAGCTTTAATTCCAAGCAATCAATGGCATTGATTCATAGGATGGTCTTCTTCATAGAGTAAACACACTTCGATAGAGTGCAACAAACATTCGTTCCTAGGATGCTTTCTATTGCATCTGGGACAAAATATGGACAAAGCTCTCTTGGCTTACTCTTGCTTCCTCTTGATATGCAAGGTATCCATTTGCATGGCAAGAGTCTGCCTCATCTCACTCTTGAAATCTTCCAACCGATTCTCAAGTTTGTTTCTCAGGGATGAACTAGATGAGGGTGTTCTAGCTAAATGTTGACTTCCCCTACCTCTCTTTCTAGCTGACCTAGAATGGTTTCTAAGCACAGTCTATGTCATCATAAGGTAGTTGGTAAATGTCTCCCCCAACTAGCAAATGGAGGGTATCTAGAAGGTCTTCAGGGACTCCTCTGAGCAAGACCAACTTCAAAGATTCAGGGTCAAGGGTGCACTTGGCCCTTTTATAACTGAGTTGAAACCTCTCTTCATAGTCCTCTAAGGATTCATCACTTCCCATGGTCATTCGGAAAATTTCTTCCTTGGTTTCCTTTTACCTACAGTAGTCCCGGTACATGTTGTTAAAGGCTTGCTGCATCTGAGCCCCAGTTGTTATGATATTTCCAAGTAACCCCATGAACCAGTGCAATGCTACATTGTTGAGGATAGAAGGGAACAGTTTCAACTTCTGCTCGTCCTCTGCAAAGTCATAGTTTCGACAAAGAAAAACAAATGGAAACGAGAAGGTATCAGGATCTTCGGTAGTCAATCCATGGAAGTGAGGTAAGGCTGGAGGACTTATGTTTTTCATTTTTTTGTCCCCATTGGTTTCTCGAATAGGAAAGGCACCTTCTATTCATTCTCCATTTCCTCTAACGTTTCTATCTTCAGCAATGGTCTCAGGAGAAATGGTTTCTTGCTCTTCTTTTGTTATAGGATCTTCCTATATCTCTGGAGGTTCACCAATATGTTCTTCTAGATCACTGCCACCAAAGAAGAGAGAAGGGTGACTTAGTGATGTGGTGGGAGTGTTGGGTAGGAATTTTCCTGAATTGTCTCTATTCCTACAAGGCATGAAAGGAAATCTCTTTTCTTTGGGTGATTTTTGTTTTTTTTTCTGCTTATAACTGTAAAACTGAAATCGATTAAGCAACAAATTGCAACTAACTGAAATGAATCTTGCTGAAATGAATCTTGCTTAAATGAAATTGTAGAATTGAAATGAAAGCAGGAGATGCCTAATCTACACTTACTAAAATAAAATTGCAGAATTGAAATGAAAGGAGGAAATGCCTAATCTACGCTTGCTAAAATGAAATTGTAGAATTGAAATGAAAGCAAGAAATGCCTAATCTATGTTTGTTGAAATGAAATTGTAGAATTGAAATGAAAGCAGGAGATGCCTAGTCTACACTCGCTGAAATGAAATTGTAGAATTGAAATGAATGAAGAAAATGTCTAATCTACTTTTGCAAAATTGAAATTGCAGAATTGAAATGAAACAACTACCCTACTTTTTGCTAAAATAAACTACTTAGCAGAATGTTGTAGTAGAAAATAGAAGTAAAGTAATCACAAAATACTCTAATGCTTCCCCGACAATGGTGCCAAAAAGAATGGTGGGCTCCAGTATTGCAGCAATCATGCTGCAAATCTTGGGGCTACCTTCTTTACTTTTATCACCCCAGTAGTTCTTAACAAACTTGGAAGCGACGGTGTTGTATGCATAAGTACTAGCTCTTACTGCAGGTTGTTACTTGATCAGCTGGCGCAAGTTCGCTAGGAGCATAAGCCAACTTCTATGAGTTCTTAGAAGAATCATTAACTGTGATGGAAGGAAACTAACTCTACAGGGGATATTCTACTTGTAGAAAGAGAATGAAAACTTGAAATGAAATGCAAACCCTAGCAAACGCTAGAAAACCCTAGTTTACTCACTAACCCTACATTTGTAAGGAAAGAGATGGAAACTAATAAGATGAGTGCCATTTACTGCTAAAATGGTAAATTGAATTTATTCAAGCTACTTCTGAAAAGAAATGAGAAGAACTCATATTTTTGTACTTTTGAGTGTTTTTATGTGGAATTATTATGCTTGTGATTTATTTGGTTGTGACTGTGCAGAGGTTTGGTGGCAAAGGAATATGGATTTAGATTTTGTAGAGGGTGAGGAAGGTGTAGAGAGGTCGTAAGAATCCCATAGTACCCTTCTAAAGTCTTTCATTGTGATTAGACTTCAAAAAAACACTCGCAGGAAATTCTACAAGAGGTTACAAGAGATCTATAGGAGGTTCTATAGGAGCGTCTACAGGAGGAGGCCGAAAGCTATTTTTAGGGTTTTGAAAGTGAAAGAATGATGGGAAATGGGAAATGAAGGTTGGATGAAGGTGCTGAGGTGTCTAAAACTTGTCAAGGAAGATCAGGGATGAACGTGATGGTTGGATTTGTTCAAATGGCAAGAAAGCAGTTTTATGGAAAAAAAAAGCAGAAACTGGGGTAGATTGGTGAAATGTTGTGAATGAGTTGGGAAATCTGGGAGAAGTGAGATGCTATTGGTCGTTTAACGGTGGGATGGTGAGATGAGATGTATTGCAAGAGATCTGTACATTCACTTATCAAAACTTGACCAAAGAAAAAACTAAAAACAGAGTTTTGTCGAGCTTGACCTAATTTCTGACCTACAAACAGAAAAATGTTGAACAATACCTTATGAACAGAAACGCATGCAAGAGAACTATGGAAAAAGAATAGGAAATGATCTAAGAAAGTGAATCTGAACCAATATCAACATTTCCAAATCAAGTTATCACACTAGCAGTTGCATGGGAGAGCAAAAATTGTGTTTTGGTGGCAGTAGCAGTGCCTTGACCTCAAATCATAGTCCCAGGAAGGGAGAAAGGAGATCAGGGCCTGTTGTGTCCTTTTTGGATCTTATTTTTTCACTGCATCAACTTAATTAAGCAACTTGAAACAAAAACAACTATACTAACCATAAAAAACAACTTGATCTAACAATGTAAAATGAATCTATGCGACATAAATTAACTCATGAATTGAAACAAAAACATATAAGTACACAAAGGAGGTGCTGGGAAGCTTGGATTGGGCCATAACCAAAGAGCTTTGGCCCTCTAAAAGAGATCATTGCTGGCTCAAAAGTTATGTCATCTTTATTTATAAAAAAATAGCAGTTACATCACATAAGCTCTTCTAAAAAAGAACTCAAAAACAAGCTGACCAATGTGCTGCACAAAAGTGCGAAAATCTACTAAGGACTGGATAACCTACTAAGGCTCGAAGCATTCTTATTTATACAAATTGGGACTTCCAATAGTCCTCCTAAAATTTAGGAACTCGGCCTCCTAGAACTGAAGATAAATAGCAGTCCTACTTGAATTTCTCTACTGCCCCTTGGAATCATCAATGTGGGCCTTTGTACTCCGAGTTGCTGGTGGAGGATTCAAGGAAAGGGGTAATTAATGAAGGATACACCCCCCTACAAGTCCTCTTCCCTATTTTCCTCAAGTTTGGCTACCATTGGCTTATTAATTCCTAGTCTTTGTCCAAAATTGTTCAAAAAATATGCATAAAACATACATTTGACTACATGGCAAAGTGACTAACCCAATTCATTCTATTAGCATAAATATATTCAAAAAAATGCAACAAACTAATGAGAATGGTGGATTAAGTCAAAATAAGAGGTAGAATGTGCCCATATAGTTACCCATTTCTGGGGCTCCTCAGTACTACTAGAACATCAAGCAATCTGTGTACAGATGAGCTGTGTACCATGCGCTTTGACGGAACAAAGACACAGGATGCCTCAGGAGCCAGGTTTGTTTTGATTGACGCTTGCAATAGGAAGCATCTAGTATCAAGTCACTTGGAGTTCAAGTGCAAGAACAATTTAGTAGAATATGAAGCACTCGTGTTACCAACAAGAGGTATGGAAACTATTCTCAAACCTCCACGCATTTAATATCATTGTGCTACCACGTGCATGTAATGCAGCTGCTAATGCACTGCCAAATGTAGCCTCGAGAATGTCACCGATTAGGGATAGATTTACTATTGAAATTTTGTACAAACCATGTATCCCAGACAACATAACTAACTTACACATGTTTAATGATGACCAACAGATACTGCATTTCATGGCCAACACTGACATCTTCAAAGATGTAGCGATAGATGAGGAAGAGATGAGTGTTCTTTGCAAGTAGAAGCTAGTAACATGAAAGGCCATGTTGTCACAAAAGGTGCGACGTTATCACAAAATGTGTGGCATCATTGGAAAAACTATATGACTTGCAAGAATGGTTCCAGGGGCCAAGGAACAATAAGACCCATAGTTCCACCATGACGCAGGAACTAATAAACCTGGGAACATATCAGGATCTGAAGTTTGTCAATCTTGGTACATGTTGTACACAACAAGAGTGGAAAGCCTTTATCTGCCTGTTCAAACAATACCAAGATGTGTTTGCGTGGACATATCATAATCTAGAAACTTATGACACATGGATCATCAAACATATCATCCCAATCAAGGAAGGGGTCAAGTCATATCAATAGAAGATAAGGAAAGTACATCCATTGCTTGAACTCCTCATACAGAAAGAGCTTACTAAGTTGTTGTATGCACGGATCATATACAAAGTTCCACTTTCCACATGGGTCTCCAACCTTGTTCTTTTATGAAAGAAGTCTATGGAAATCCACCTGTGTCGATTTCTAGAACGTAAATTGTGCCTCGAACAAAGACAACTACCTTGTGCCATCCATCGACCATATTTTGCAAACAGTATTTGGGGCACAAATGTTTTCTCCCCTTGATAGTTTCTAAGGATACAATCAGGTTTTGGTAGCAGAACCTCACAGATTCATAAATACTTTTGGTACCAAGTGGGGTGTGTTCGCTTATAGACGAATGTTGTTTAGGCTTGTAAATGTAGTCGCAACATTTCAACGTGCTATGGACATAACCTTTCATAGATGCATTAGACAGAGAATGATGGTATACCTCGATGATGTGATTGTGTTCTCAAGAATATGAGATGACCACATATGCCATCTGAAGAAAATCTTTGAGCGATGTCAGAGATACAGGATTTCCTTGAATCCCAAAAAGAGCGTATTCACCGTATCAGAGGGGAACCTCCTTGGAAACATTTTTGTCAAGAGTGGGATCAAGGTGGATCCAGACCAGGCCAAGCCATTAGACAGATTCCTTACCCAGTCAACAAGAAAGCTATGTAGTCCTTCTTGGGCAAGATAAACTTCTTCCGAAATTTCATCTCCGATCATGCGCAGATAGTTAAGCCCATGCAGGACATGATCAACAAATATGTGGTGTACAACTGGGGTAAGAAGGAAAAGTATGCATTCTCCTGGATCAAACAGGACATTTTAGAATCACCTGTGCTCTACAACCCATATTTCAATAAATATTTCCTACTATACACCTTCACTTCAGATAACTCACTAGTTGTAACACTCACTTAGAAAGACGAAGCTAATGATGAACATCCCATCTCTTTCCTGAGTGCAAGCATGGAGGGACCAGAGCTCAACTACCCCGCCATTGAAAAGCAATCTTATGCAATTTACAAGGTTGTGAAACATTTCAGGCCCTACTCGCTAAAAAACCACTACATAGTCTTCGTCCCCCACCCAGCAGTTCATGCATTGATTGTACAACAAGAACTCGGTGAACGGCATGCAAACTGGATGACAAGCTTGCAAGAATATGATCTTGAAATCAAGCCAGTGCACACCATCAAAGGACATGGGCTCCACAGAATTGCAACTAAAGTAGAGAATTCTCCAGAGAATGAAGAAGAGCTCGATGGTTGGGAGCAGGAGATTGAGATGTATGACATAAGGCTAGCAACACCCATTGAATATAGAACCTCTTGGTATGTAGATGTGTGCCAGTACCTTTAGCACGACACCATACCCTCTCACTTTTTGATCAAACAGAAGAGGGAATTGTGCCTAAAAGCCTTAGCATATCAGTTGGTGCACAAATTACTTTAAAAAAAGTAGAGTAATGGAGTTTTTCTCATGTCCCTGGAGGCACATGAATAAGAGAAGATAGTTCAAGATCTACATGACGGACTTGCTGAGGGTCACCTTATGGGAAATACCATTGCACACAAAGTTATGGGAGCTGGTTTTTACTAGCCCACATTGTTCAAGGATGCACATGCTTATGCCCACAAGTGCCTGGTCTATCAGTGATGCACTAGCAGAACACGAAGATCAGCAGCCCTACTGCACCCTATTGTAGTGACCAAACCATTCCAACAGTGGGGCCTAAACATCATTGGGTAAATTTTCCCTCATTTGTCAAAAAAACATGGATATATCCTAACAACAACTAACTACTTCATGTGGTGGATAGAATAAGTTTCGCTCAAGCAAGTGAACAACCAGGTGATCATCAGCTTCCTCAAGCAGAATATCATCTCCTGCTTAGACATTCTGATATCACTTGTCTCTGATAATGCAACCTATTTTTCGTCTTTGAAACTCTATGACTTTGCATTACAGAGTGGTATTGTGCTAAAGAATTCATCGAACTACTACCCGCAAGGAAATGATTTAGTATAGTCCATGAATAAAAACCTCATCTGTATAATCAAGAAGATCATTTTCTCTAAGCAGCATAACTGGCATACTGCCCTGACGAATGCATTATGGACTGACTGTGTAACACATAAGACCTCACTGAATACCTCACCGTACTTCCTGTTTTATGGTAAAGAAGCCATCCTTTTGTGAAATATCTACTTTCCTTCACTTCATCTTTCTGAAGAATCCCAAGGCAAGCCTTGCCATCTAGTTCAATGTAGGATGGATGTTCTCCATAAGCCTCAGGAAGAAAGGATGAAAGCAAAAGAAAAATTCACACTCCACTCAAACCATATCAAGAGATGTTTTGATAAGAAGTCTGTAGGGAAAGCTAACTTCGATGTGGGTGAGTTAGTTCTGAAATGGGATAAACCCCATGAAGACAAAGGCAAACATATGAAATTCTAGTCCCTGTGGATTGACCCGTACACAGTCTACAAGAAGCTTGGCCCACACACGTATCATTTACAATCACTTGATGGGAGAAATGACAACCTTCCTGTCAATAGCCAAGATCTCACACATTATTTTTAGTAGGCCAGGCTGCACCCATGGGCTGTGCTATGCACATAGTCTGCTTGCAGCATGTTGTTTTCATCTTGTTTGCTTTGCGTATTATCTTTGTTTTGATATGTTTGATATGCTTACTATTTTTGTTCACATTCATTTTTTTTTATATATATTACTAAGTTTATTTCTAAAAATAACTTCTTCCAACTACTGCATTCTGGTTTCTGAATAGAATATGTTGCTGAAATGTGAAGAAACTTGTGACATTGTAGCACTTGTCTAGTCTTGCATTCATATTCTCTATGTTTGGTTGTAAAATTTGGCCAATGAAGTCTTAATGGAAAATACGAACTATCTGCAAGGGAATTTTTGGTCCAATCATGAACTTGTTTCCACACTGGGAAACACCATACCTATACTCAGCCTTCTACTCTGTGTGTTTAAGCTCATCCAACTAGTAGAAATAGAGAAGGGGAAATCTAAACGAGAAAACCTATGTCATAGGTCTTACATGCTTCTCTGAAGAAACAACCTCTTATGCTCTCAATAAGTCGGGATCCCTATTCTGCCCAAAAAATAAATAAGTACCTATGCATTGTCCTCTTGGAAAAAAATGCAAAGCTGAAAGAAGAGAAAGGCTTCCTGCATAGAGAGGTGAAGCATGCAACTCCCCCGTGGTACTGACCAAGCTCACTGGATGTGGATAAATGTCTATGTTACCATGTGAATCCGTTGGGGTACTTCCTAGGGGTACTTCCTAGGCCTGTTGGCCGTGGAGAAATACCAAAGATGAAAACTTATACTCTGAAAACCTTTAACTCGCAAGATAAACTACCCTTCCCGAATTCAAAACGCTGATATCACGCTGAAATTTTGATCGTGTTTGACTAAGTTGGAAAAGGGTGAACCATGCATGTTGATAGGGTAAGTGGGTAAGCCGAATTAACCCACACAATGATTCAATACTCCCTAAAATACCAAGGTCTTGTGCTAGACATGAACCAAAACACAGAAGCCGGAGTTCTACCAGTGTGTCGCCAAGTGTTGTAGTGGCCACAACCACCCTACAAAATTTTGGTGTGCACCCAATTTTGGAGCCTGTTTCTGGGAATACTAGTGTCTTTTTGATCTGCTAGTCCCACTAAGATGGGTAGCTATCTTAGAAACAAACAATCAAAGCAAATTGTGATTTCCTTTATGTATGATAGATAAGAGAGAAACAAAGAGTACCAACCTGAATCTTCCACTTGGCTCCTTGCTTGTTTCCTCTCTCCCTTAATAGAGCTTGCCACTCCTCTCCGACTTGTCCCGCTTTAGAGAATACCTGTAGAGGCAAAGCAACAAAACACCATCAAAGAATCTCGATCTATAATACCATAAATAATGCAGAATCAGAAATGCATTGACCATACAATTGCATTCACAAATAACAAGATTCACAAATGCATGATTATATGGAGGAAAACTCAAATACCTTTATTAATAGTATAAGAGAGGATTACAACCCAGCTGTTAAATCCAGCATCATCCTCCCAGCATCAAATCCCTCTTCACCTCATGAAAAGAAAGATCACCCAACAATACAATGTCTCTTCTCAAAGATAAACCAAAAACACTTACAAATTACAAAATTCGAACCTCTAGATCTCTCAGATGAGGGATCGATATATAAATGTCTTTCAAGGGGGTGAGTGAGATCTAGGTTTTTGATTAGTGTCATTCCACTAATAGTTCTTCGTTCCACTTGGAGATTTCATTGATCTCTTACTCATCCCTGGGAAAATTAAGAGAGGCAAGTGTCACAGGAGAAGTTTCTAGAATATTCTATGAGCATCCACGTAGCAAACTATCTTTGCCATTTGTCTATTCTCGCTCATCGCACCCCACAAAAGGCTCTTTCAGTATGCATTGTACCTAGCTAGTGTAGCATCCAGTATGCATCACACCTTGACCATGGAGCAGTCAGTATGGTCTAGTTGTGGCCAGTTCTTAGTGGTTTTTCAGGTGGAACTTCTGGGAAATGATGTAATTAGTTGACCATGATCCTTTTAGGGTATGAAAGAACATTGTTAGGGGTTAAAGAGCCCTTGGTTTATCAACATATATGATTGGGGTTGTAGTGCCCAAAGATGTCTATAACAGAGCCTCCCTTGAGAGTTTCACTTGATGACTACACACCCTCGAGTATACTCCATGAGCCCATGTAAGTTTTTTCATCCACCTTTCTTGTGTATTTCATTAAATTTTTGCATGTTGGTGTCTAATTCATGCTTGTGACCATGTTTTGGCTATGCTTGAAGTCTTTGCTTCATGTGTGCTTAGTGTGTTCACAAAGAAGGCATCTGTCGCACTCACACATGGAGTCACATTCACTGTCGCACAGGTGCCGTCACAGTCAATCAATGATCAATCACGAGTGTCGCACTTGTCAATTGCAACGTCATCTATTCATGTTGAACATGTGTGTCTTGATGGTTTGATTCATCTAGTCATCGAGTCATGTGAGTGTTTTTTTCCATGATCACTTTTGTATCTTTGGATCATTCACACTCTTAGTCATTTTGCTAAATTTCTGACAACCGGACTCCCCTTTGAGAGCCTGACCATCATCTTGCCATCAACTCGATTGACTGTCACCTAGAGTAGCACAAAACCATTAATCAAGTCTTTCCAAGTTGCGCTGATCACAAGCAATTCAATTAGATATCATTCTAGCTACCTCGACAGTGGGATCCGGTAGCCACCCCGAGACTAACTACCCTCCAAAATTACATAGAGGCTACTGACCTTGCCCACTTGGATGACTAAGAAAATTACGTAGACAAGTTAGATCGAAATCAAGTACTCATCCCTGTCTCCCTCAGAAAATTGGATAGTTTTCCCATCAGTCATCCCAACAATCGGTCGGCTACTTATTCAAGGAATTGTGCAGTTTTCATGAGCAGACATTCTGCTGCTAGCAGTCCTCTCAGCTCAAAAATTGTGTAGAGATAATCAACAGGATGGCCTCTGAGCCTCAGTGTAGTTCCCCTCACCAACACCTCCTAGCAGTAAACTGCCAGTTCCTCCCAGGAATTATGCAGTTTCTACTGCTAGTGCCCAAGCAGCTGACTACTAGTTCCCTCTACGAATTGCGGAGTTTTGGTTGCTAGTGACCCAACAACCAACTACTAGTTCCCTCTCGTAATTGCATAGTTCTGGCTATTAGGCTTGCGGGAAGTTCCTATAAAAATATTCGCAATATCTACCTATTGACCCTCCTTGCGACCTGGCCTATTCTCCAGAAAGTTGCACAAATTTGGCTTTCCAGCCCCTGCGGCTCACTCGTTCCAAAAACTGCATAGATCTTTCTTACCTTACCTTCCTGCAGCTCAAACTATCCCTCCCAAAAGCTGTGCAATTTTACCTTCCAGTCGAACTAGACCTCGCAGATAGTCACTGTCGACTTGGATTACCCATCATCATCACTAAGTAACTCTTGTGTAGTTTTCATTAGCAGTGGCTCGAGTCATCATCCTACTTCACAACCTTGTTGTCTCTCTGGGTCACCTACATCTGAAATGATCATGTGTCATTGTAGACTAGGAAGTTTTAGATTTGATGTTGTCTCGTCATGAATGATTGCAGATAAAGGTACACTAAAAAACATGGTCTGACAAAGAAAGGGATGAACAAAGGGAGCACATGCAGAAGGATAGCTTCACCAATAGACAAATGAACAGTGCATGTGAAGAGAGGTGCTCACAAATGGATGATCATGCAAAGATATGTTCACGGATGAATGGATGAGAAAACATGCAAGATGTGCTCACCGATGAATGAACGGACAAACATGCACCTTCAGGAACAGATGAGCCTATCAAGCCTCCCCAACATGTAAGCAAGGAACAACATGCCAAAGCTTCATCAAGTGAACCAAAGACCATCGAAGACTCCGTGCACTTCGTCATATGGAGGTGAAGCTATGATACACCATGAAGACATCCATTACCCAATAGCACTGTAGCTCGACATGCACTCTAACAGCAGCATGAATGTAATAGAATTGTCATGTCGAGTCATGTCATGAGTTATCTTGCCCACATCTCTACTATGGGATATGTTGTTAATCAATGTAATGTAACGTGGAAATATAAGAGACCCACTTGTTTTACAAAGAGTCATGTAAATTTGAGAAGTCATGGAAGTCAAATAGTCTTGAGGGTAGTCGAACATCCACAAGGGTTAGTTTCACCTTTGGCTATTAATACCCCTCATTTTTACATGTAAACAATTTTCACCTCAGCTCCTCGCACATAGCCCTAAGAGTCTGTAATCTTTTCTTTCAGTGTAAGTAGTGGCTCCAACTGATCCAGGTGGCTCCAGAGACACACACAAGACAAGGAGGACTCAAGGAAGCTCAAAAATCAAAATGATCAAAATGATTTTAAACTAGGACCAAAGTATAGACCTCGATGTTTTGATCACAACAATGTAAACGGTTCATCAATCCGAGTCCATATGCGAAAGTTAGATGTAGTCAAAGTTGGGTTGACTTTCTAATAAGTGGGCATGGTTAAGGAGGCCACAATTTGGACTTTTTCCAGCCACCGGATTCCGGCCAAGCTAGGTTGGGTTTCGGGCAGAATTTTGGGGTCATTGAAATCACTCTTACTGCTAAAAATTCAAATT
>APFE031324443.1:134923-151951 GCA_000404065.3 Pinus taeda | reverse complement strand
ATTTGAGCCCACCTAGCCATGTGGGCCGGCCCACTAAGCGGCCTTGTAACAAATCACACCCCACATATAAAACAACCAACTTATATTATATATGGCCCACACCATATAAGATATCAATACAAACAATGAATGACGGAGGTGGGTACGGTGGGTGGGCCACCGAAGGTGGGCCCGGCCCAACCAAAAACTTAATTAAAAAACTTATTAAGGGAGGAGGTGGGGCTTGACCACCCGACCTCCCCCTTAATAAATGGATCATAAACCAACTCAACCAACTAACTCATTGGTAAATCTGCCCAGAAAAATTATATTAACCTGGATTTCTCTAGTGCACGGAGAGGCAGATGGAGGAACTAGGGGTGGGCATGGAAACTGAGACAATTAATTTTTTATTAATTTTTATGCAGGTGGAACTATGAATTTTGCAGGACGGCCAAATTTCCGCTTTGTTAGAATTTGATAAATTTTATATGGATTCGACACCTCTCAATGCCACGAACCCAATAGCGTTATCCATTTCTCTATCAAAGTTATGAATTTCTCATCCATTTTTCAATATGGAGGGGGAACCATGATTGCTGTAAAAATAGGGAGCAGAACCATGATCGTTGCAATTCTCCTGAGGGGGTAATTTTTCTCCATATCAAAATATAGTCAAGTTTACAGTGGTTTTTGATGGTTTTCTATGGGGATCGCAATGGAAAAGTCGGATTTGCCTTTAGAGTTGCATATTTCCAGTCCACCCATGAAGCAAAATATTTGAAGAATCTAGGGGGAATCTAAAAGAGTCCTTGAGCCCCAGATTCTCAACTTCTCATAATTCAAAGATAGGACAGTCAGTTTTTCACTATTCGACGTCACAAATCCGATGGAAAGTTTAGATTTCTCATTCTCTCATTCTATTCTTCAGCCACTTTTCTAAGTGGAATGTAGGTGTCAACATCCATGTGCGAATAGTCATGCGATTGACGGCGTGAGATTGATGACACGAACAACATCAACAGTTTCACATCTGCTTCTTTAGATGGCCCTTGGTTGTGAGGTATATGATGTGTTCATGTGTTTCTTCTTTATGCATTGTGTTGCAGAGATCCTTGTTGATGTTTGATGTGGGATCTTGTTTCTTACTCATTTTGATGGTTCCCACTTGATATGACACTGAATTGCCTATGCGATGTACTTGTTGTCATGATTCATCATGTTAGATTTTGAGATCCCTTTGTTATATGTTGATGGAATACTCATGTTTTCATCATGCATGTTTGCATTGAGATCCCTTTTATGCCATGTTGGCGGGATGCTCATCATGCATGAGTTTATGTCATACTGATAGGACTCTTTTTGACTAAGATTTCCTGTAGTGGAAAATCCCTTGGAGCCACTCCTGCATGAGAGCATTTTCCTTATATGATAGCAACATCACCTCTTATGTACATCGTCACTATTGGCAACACTTAATGCTACGACCTACACCATCTTGACATTGAGGCCTAGAGAGGTAGTCCCTCCTGGACGAACTCCATTATCAATGGCTTATGTTTTTGTGTTGCTGATGATTGTTATGTTCCTCTTCTTTACAGCATGCAGATGTATTCATGTATGTTCTTTTTAAACGCAATTTAACACATCATGGAAGTAAAAGGTCTTGGAAGGGTCCATAATCATACCCTGACCTGGATCAAGTGGTATCAGAGCAGTCTTTGCGTTGATGTGAATTGTAGCATGAACAATGGAACGTGTAGCGATAGAGGATGAAAAAGCAATGTATGAGACCTTGCTCAACATTTCCAAAAGGGTAAAAATAATGTATGAAACTCTACAAAAAGAGACAGAGGAAAAGGAGCAATTGCAGCTTTAGTTGCAAGCCATGAAAGAGGCCATGGAAGAACTGAAGCAAAAGGAAAAAATAATATTCAAATAGAGAATACTGAATTGAAGATGTGTCTACATGAAGAGAACGAGGAAAAATAGAGTTTGCTATGACAACTACAAGCAAAGCACGAGACCTTGGAAAAGCTGCAGCATGGCCCATGTGAGGTAAAATGTAGTTCTCCATATTCATGTATATTTCCCGATGATGTTTTCGCTGTTTTTGAAAATCATACCACAGGAATTGGCTCCAAACTGTTGAAGAGAATGGGGTATGAAGGAAATTTCTTGGGCATCAATGTCCAAGGAATTATCAACCCCATCAAAGTAGAAGAATTTCCCTGTCAGGCAGGACTTGTGTATGTTAGGAAGGAAGTTGGGAATGCACTAAGACAGCTAGCGAACCACCAACAATAGATGACGACAAACCATCATCAGTTCTTTCCAAATCATCAGAGGATGTAAAATATGTTGATTTCCTTTCGATTTCGTCATCACATAGTATGATTTCTATTGGAGATGTGGAGATTCAAATTACATGGAAAAACATGAGACTCCTTACCAGGATGAAGCATGAGAAGGAAGAATAACTTGGTGTTAATAACCAAGGCATAACTCAACCACTGGAGGTTGTGTAGAGACCTCAATTTGCAGGATTGAGATACAAAAAAGGAGAATATGCAAAGGTGTTAGATTATTCTGAGACATTGTTGAAATCATCGAGGAAAGAGAATGATGGGAAAACATCACCATCATCCCATGGCAGTTTCCATTGTAGGGAAAGAGCTGAGGAAAGATCTCATCACCATAGTTACACCAGAGACAACAAGGAAAGGTATAACCACTCTCAACATTCAAATGTTCATTTTCATTATGACCATGTTGTTAATGATGAATTAAGAACATGGCATCAAAAAACATGTACCTTTTGTGGATTACATAACCATACAATTTCTATGTGATGGAAAAGAATGGCAGCACACAAAAGGATGAGGCATGAAAGACCCTCTCAACAACATGAAAAGAAACAAGTGAAGCAGATATGGAGGAAGAAAGCCTATTGCAGTCATTGTGATAGAAGTGGACATCAAAGAGCCACTTGTTAGAGCCTCCATCCAGAGTAGCGCCTTAAAGACAAATTGTCGGTGCACGAACCAGGTGAAATGGTTGATTGACAAGCAAGACCATCACAGGGTCATGACCCATTCACCTTGATAAGTGAAAAATGGTTTCTAGATATGTTAGCATTTCATGGTCGTAACTTTGTAAATCATTTGTTGCATTTTAAAATGTAAAAGTGATGATGTGTTTCCATCACTTGGTCAACAACAATGAGTGTCTGGTCTTATTTTGAGTTGCATGATAAACTGTGAAAGTGATGTCATGTTTCCATCACATGTTAAGAAAATAATGTTTTGCCTTGTCTTTTTAAATCATGTGTTGCAGTGATCATGTGTTTTCATCACTTGTTGAAGCAACAATGATAGGTTTGCCTTGTTGTCATAGCTGGGGTATTGCATCCATCCTTTTGTAAACTTGACCACTAAGAATGTGTTATAAACTCGTGGCAAGTGTGGGACGTTTGGGTCACTAGATGGTCATGTCAATGAAGCATGTAATTTGAAAATAATGTACTATAGGTTGCAGAGGTTGTAGGTGTCGGCTCAACACTGAAGGCTCTGAAGAACAAAGGTGAAGGAGATGGAAGCAAGACCTTTTTAGGACACTTGTGATGCAAACATGGTACAGAGAAGTTGCAGATTATTTTTCATGATTTTGGAGGACCAAAAGCTCCTCAGTGGGGAGGATTGATCCAAGTGGCTCCAAAGACACACACAGGACAAGGACTTAGGGAAGCTCAAAATTCAAAGTGATCGGAACACTTTTAAGCGAGGACCAAAGCATAGATCTCGACGTTTTGATCGCGGTGATGCAAACGGTTTGTCAATCCGAGTTCATATGAAAAATTTAGAAGTAATCAAAGTTGGGTTGACTTTCTGATCACTGGGCAGGCATGAGGAGACCACAATTTGGACTTTTTTAGGCCACCGGATTCCGAGCGAAAATGTGGGGTCATTACAGTCACTCCTACGGCTAAAAGTTTGAATTTCTTTAAAAATGGAATTTATTTGTTATATATATATATATATATAAAGCGAGTGGGGGCCACCATCCCCACCACCCCCATTAACCAACGATTCACCATATTAAGGTGAGGCCGATGGGTGTTGAACCCGCTCGGTCACGTGGGCCAGCCTATCGGGCAGCCTTGTAACAAATCACACCCCACATATAAAACAACCAATATATATTATATATAGCCCACACCATAGATGATATCAATACAAACAACGAACGATGGAGGTGGGTACAGTGGGCAGACCGCCCAAGGTAGGCTCATCCAAAAACTTAATTAAAAATTCTATTTGTTGGCCATGTATAAAAAGGGAGGAGGCAAGGCTTGACCACCCAACCTCCCCCTTAAGTAATGGATCATAAACCAACTCAGCCAACTAACTGATTGGTAAATACGCCCAGAAAAATTATATTAACCCGTATTTCTTCAGTGCACGGAGAGACAGATGGAGGAACCAAAAGTGGGCATGGAAACCAAGACAATTATTTTTTTTTAATAATTTTTATGTAGGGAGAACCATGACTTTTGTAAGAGGGCCAAATTTCCACTTTATCAGAATTTGACAAATTTTATATGGATTCCACACCTCTCAATGCCACAAACCCAGTGGCATTGTCCATTTCTCCATAAGGGTTTTGCATTTCACTGTCATTTTTCATTATGGAGGTGGAACCATGATTACTGTAAAAATAGGGAGCGGAACCATGATCCTTGCTATTCTTCTGAGGACGTAATTTTTCTCCATATCAGAATATAGTCAAGTTTACAGTCATTTTCCATGGTTTTCCATAGGGATCACAATGGTGAAGTCAGATTCACCTTTGGAGTTGCAGATTTCCAGTCCACCCATGGAGCAAAATCTTTGAGGAATCTAGGGGGAAACTAAAATATTCCTTGAGCCCCAGATGCTCAACTTCTCAGAATTCAAAGATTGGATAGTCGATTTTGAACTATTCAACATCAAAAATATGATCTCAAATTTGTCATTCTCTCATTCTATTCTTCAGCCACTTTTCTAACTGGAATGCCGGTGTCAACATCCATCTGCGAGTAGTCATGCAATTGATGCCGTGAGATTGTTGGCATGAACAGCTTTAGGAGTTTGAAATTTGCTTCTTCAGATGGCCCTTGGTTGTGAGGTATATGCTATGTTCATGTACTTATTCTTTATGCATTTTGTTGCACAAATCCTTGTTGATGTTTGATGTGGGATCTTGTTTCTTACTCATTTCTATGATTCCTGCTTTATGTGACGTAGAATCACCTTTGTGATGTACTTGTTGTCATGATTTATCATGTTGGATTTTGAGATCCCTTTTTTGTATGTTGATGGGATACTCATATTGTCGTCATACATGTTTGCATTAAGATCTCTTTTATGCCATGTTGGCGGGATGCTCATCATGCATGAGTCTATGTCATACTGATAGGAGTATTTTTGACTTAGAGTTCCTGTAGCTGAACATCTCTTGGAGCCACTCCTGCGTGATGGCATTTTCCTTGTATGATAGAAACATCACCTCTTATGTACATCATCACTATTTACAACACTTAATGCAGTGGCCTACACCATCTTGATACTAGGGCTCGGAGATGTAGTCCCTCTTGGATGAACTCCGTTATCAACGACTTATGCTTTTATGTTGCTGATGATTTTTATGTTCCTCTTCTTTACAGCATTCATATGTATTCATTTATATTCATTTTAAACATAATTTAACACATCAAAAAAAGTAAAAGGTCTTCAAAGGGTCTATAATCACACTCGGACTTGGATCACCAATGCCCCACACTTGGGGTTAGTGATGTATGGTGTAACGATGTGTCTTGGAACTTTCACTTAATTCAAAAGTCTGTTAATTGGCCACCACATTTTCACACATGTAATTGTTGTAAGACTAATATTTAACACTTGTTATGAATATTGCTTTAACCTGTGTTCTACATCTGAACTATTTCACTTGTTGTAATACATAATATATCAATGGAAATGTGTTGTATATGATGTTAATGTTGTCTCGCTCGTGTAGACTACTCTCTCGGACACCAGACATACCTTTCCCATAAAAGTTGATGTAATAATCATTGCACTCATTTGGACTCATCCATTGAGTGTTGTACGTGCTATCTTACCTTGTGTGTTGTGACTTCCGCATCCATGTGGATTTCTCCTCCCGAAGCTGTGCACATCCTATTGTGGTGTGTGTTCCTAGCCGAGTTGGGACTTCATCCCAACCAACTTGGGACTCACTCCCACCCTCTCCCTCTACAGTGAAAGAGCCATTGACACAAGTGACACTCACACTCACTCGACACACAAACCTCACTTCTCGAAGACAAAACAGACCACTCTCCTTCGTTGACAAGCAAGAGTTGAGGCAAATCCTTAAGACAATGGAAACTGGGCCATCATACCAAATGGGACTCCAACACCAAATAGTGTGAGGTCTAATTGGGACTTCATACCGGGGTGATCCCCTAAATGTTGGCACTAGCACTGTCAATAACATAAACAATAGAAATTAAATATGCAAACATAAGAAATGTTGATGACAGAGTTCATTCCTCTTGGATTGCATCTCTTGGTACGCTTCCAATGGGTGTTTGTTATATTAGGAGTGCTCAAAAAGGCTCTTCACATCCATTTTTTCCATTCTGACTGTGCACATAGGCACCCGTGGCTTCTATCAACATGTAGGCCTCGACCTCTACTCTCCAACGCAACTCTTCTTTCTAAAAAAGGCATAAGGATGGCCAAGTTATGCTCAAAAGAGAATTTGCAGGCATCCATAAGACCTAACTTTCAGGCTCATTGTACATCTCCCTAGCTTCTCACACATTGGTAAACATTTTATAGTCATGGGCAGGTCCCAAGGTCAAACCTACGGACCTCCCAGACCTGCTTGGCAAAAAAGGAATATTGTTGTGTTCTAGTGCAATTAAAATTATACATATAGCACAATAGTTATAACTATATATTATTGGGCACATATATTGTTAATATGGTATAACCATATAACATATTGGATTTTAATTTGGAATTTTGTATTTAATACATGGCATATCTGAATATGTATTATGTTGGAATTTATGGTAAACCATGTAACAAAATCTGGTGGTGGTATTACGTTGAAAATCCGTGCCACATAATTGTGTCGCCTCTGTGCCACATACAACACTCCTCTATGTCATTTTGGATTTCCAACTATGCTCATAACCTTTACTCTATGATTTGACTGTTGCCACATATCAATATACCACGATACGACTACTCTACGTTGTTTGGATACCAAAACTCTGGGGTTGCCACAAATGTATCAATTATCCACTGGTTTGTTTGATAGTGCTGATTTAAACCATTTCCTTTGGGTTGGCAAGGCAGCCGGATGTGGTGAGCTCTGCCACGCTTCCCCACTTGCCAACCTAATAAAACTTTAGTATGATATTTGTACCAATATTTAATAAATCAAAGCCATAGTATAGTCGTAAGGTTTTGTGATCATACAATGGAGGTCATGGGTTCGACCCCCCGACCTAGAGTTTGATCTGTTTGACTTTGACTGCCTACCCCATGTCAAAATGTGAGATTTCCACTTGGTCTACAAGTTCCATTTTTTTTTTCTATTTGCCTTAAACTTCAGTGCATGTTTTCTCCTTCATACAGATGCTATTTTTCCAATCGGATATATAGTTAAAACCAACACGACGATATCTTCAACTTCACATTAGTTTTGTAAGCATGTGAGAATTTTTAATTTTGAGCATTTTGAGGATCCTCCTGGATCATTTTTTCCCTCTGGGTTTCCCTGTGAAAAACACCATGTCAAATGTGTGTTTTTCATGTGGTTGTTATTTGAATATGTGTGTCTAAAATATTATTGATTCGCTATTTTTTTGAATGAATTATTTCATAATTAAAAGAGCATTAGAAGGGACTATAAGAATAGTAAGAAAAAGAAAAAATATTTTATTAATTGCTTATTCATGCTACCCCTCTCAGCAATTCCTTATTCCAAAATATACAAATACAAAAGAGGGGTCAAAACCACTAGGGTTGTGCCTAAACCCAACACCCTTAGCCCTCTAGAGCTAACTAAGTTATTAACCAATAAGATGCTTCTCACTAACATTGCATCAATTTCAAATACATCACATAACTAGTCAAAAATAACAATGCCAAGTGCTTAAGCTCAATAGCTACCTAGTTGAAAACAAAACTCGAATCCTAATGAGCTCTTTTACATGTTTATTTATACAAGAGGGTAGATACTAGCAAATCCCTAGAATATAGGAATATTTATCTCCCAGAAATTGAGATTGTTGGATCATGATCTTCATTAATGCACTTGCTTGGCTGGAAATGACCTCGTCTTGCTTGGCTGCACATGACTTCAACCTGATGAGAGTGAGTGTGGTGATCTTGGGCTAATTGAGGGTGTTAAGGATGTGGAAAACATCCTCAAATCTCTCCATGATGTCTACTATGAGCCCATAAATGTAAATTATCTAAAAAATTGTCCATTCCCTACAATTAAATGATATTAGGCTACATGATGTAGAAAACCATATTTTACCCCTCTCATGAAGAGTAATATAACAAAAATTGTAAATAAATGTGAGAAAGAGATAGTTCTAAAGCTGGAGGATGGAATTATGATCGTTATAATGTACCTATTTATATTCCTCATCACTTTGGTCATACCAAAAGTGCATTTGTCCAAATTGGCACACAATTTTTGTTGTTGCAGGGTTTGTAGGACCTATTCAATATGGTGGAGATGCTCTTCCCAAATCTGGTTGAATATGAGGTTTTCGTCCAAATATGCTACCATGAATGAGTTGGTGAAGGACTACAAAATGATGTCAATCATCCTCATGAAGCTTGTGGGGGAATTTTTCAAGCCAAAAGGCATGACCAGCCATTCGAAATGCCCCTCCTTGGATTTGAAGGTAGTATTCCACACATGAGAGGGTTCCATTGGTACCTGGTGATAACTGAACTTCAAGACAATCTTGATATACTATTTCCCCCCTTGAGTTGGTATAGAAGGTAATCAATCTGTGGGATTAGATACCTATTGCAGACGGTGATCTTCTTCAACGCCCGATAGTCAATACAGAGTCTCTAGGTCTTGTATTTCTTCTGTACCAACATGATCGGACTCCCACAGGGTAATGAACTTAGCCTAATGTTCCCTTTTTGCAACAACTCCTAAATATTCCTCTTGATTTCAAAATTCTCCATAATAGGGCATTGATATATCAGCCTGTTGGGTAGTGGCATGCTCAGGGCCAGATTGGTGGAGTTCTTCACCTCACAGTGTAGGCATACCCCTCCAGCTAAGGTGAAGATGTCCCTGTGGTCCTCCATGACCTTGTCCATCTGATACTGTCGTCTAGAGGAGCCCTGTCTGGAGGCTGTGGATTTGGCTAGAATCTTCTTCTTTCCCTTAGGGTGAATCATAAGTAAGACACATTTCCCAGTCTAGGAGATGATCTTACTACATTTATTTGTAGAGATCGAAGAGATAGTGGTAAGTGGCGTTACCTTTGATATCCTATATAAGTTATTTCCCAAAGAAATAATAACAGTGCAAGGCCTAGACTCATACATAGAATGATGCTTCCATAAGTATGGTTGGCCTAATAATACATCACAAACTTGAAGAGGAGTAGCATCACACAGTACCTCATCTATGAAGGGCTTGATGTTTTAATTTCGGTGACACTACTAGTTGATGTAGAGATATCTTCCTTGGTGAAGGCACCTGATGGTGTATGGATGTGGGTGTGGGGTGGTCAGTAGGCCCAACCGATTTATGACCTCTACTAAAATGAGTTTCTTTTGGCTTCCGTTGTTGACAATGAGATGTAGTGGAGAACTCTTCACATGCATTTGTGAGTGGAAGAGCTTCCCCACTCCTCTGGATATTTAGAATCAATCATCTGGATCTTGGTGGTGGCAATGGTAGAACTAGGCTCCGCATCAATAATATTCTTCCCTTTTTCATTCTCCTTGTCAAGTTTTGATTTAGAATCAAAGCATGCATCTGATTTGGAAGCCTTCAACTCAGCCACTAGTGACTTCTTGGCTCGAAACTCACTTTTGCTGTGAGTGGGCCTGTTATGGAACTTACACCATTTATGTGTGCCCTTCTTTGTCTTCGTGGTGTTATTATTTTCATGTGGATTTTGTGGGTTATCCTGGGTCACCCTGCCTTTAAATTTTTGTTTGTTCTATGGTCGGGGGTGCCTTTCCCTTGCTTTTGATTAATTTATAGATCTAACCCAGTTTCATATAGCTCTGATACCACTTGATATAGATCTGATATGAAAATATAAGACAATGCAAATAAACCCAAGAAATAATCAATTTCAGCTCAATCTTAACAGTGTATCGATAAGTGGTGCCAAGATGTCTAGGAACTACATCTCTTCTTGGATCTACTTGTGGAGACAATCATGGTACTTGAGTACCAAATGCCGCTAATAATCCTTGATACCCAATTTGATGCGAAGGCTATGAAAAGTATTTATGAACTCTGACATGTTGATGAGCCTTGGTATTGTAGCAAGAATGTTGCAACTCCCAAGGCTACTGACTTTTAATTATCCATCGAGGCTTGATACAAAATTAAGAGGTATCAACACTATATGTTAAGCATACAATGTGTCATTCCTTTATTTTCATGATGTAATGGAGTGTATGTACTGAAATCAAACCCCAAACTAATTGTAGAAAATGAACTGAAATGGAAACCTTAACTTATTGCAAGAAATAAAGTACAGGGAAAGAAACATATTCTAATTGCATAAAGATCATGAACTAAGCATAATAAACCTAAATTAACCCTAGTTATCCCATGTGATGATTTAAAATAAATGATGATGGAATATAATCTAGAGAGTGCTAACTGCTATGTGCATGAATAAATATAAAATAACATTTTCTTGTTTATTTTTTTGCTTGAAAAATGTAAATGTTAATCTTGCTTGGTTCTTTGGTAGGGGAGACAGGTGTGCAGGAAGAGGAGTACAACAATTCATATGGCTTGGAGGGCAAGTAGGAGCCTAATCTTGGCTTCTGGTGATGATTTTTTTGAATTCGTGCTTAAAACAGGCCACTACAAGTTTTCCTACAAGATGTCTACAGGAAGTACTATTTTCTACAGGATGTCTATAGGATCCCTTGTTTTATTACAAAAGATAGGCTGAAATATTAGGAAGTGGTCTAGAAGGTGGAAGGAGCTTGGAAAAGGTCGATAATGGAAGAATAAGGCTTGGAGGTGGTGGACACTACCCAAAACTCAAGCAAGAGCTTCAAGATGGGTAGATTTGCTCAATGGAAATGTCAAATTCTTATAAAACAAGAATTCAGATTGAGACTTTAGTGGAATTTGGTGACATGGGTGGATGAGGATGAGATGAGGTATCCATGGAATGTATAATATCCTGTAACAGAACACATTATTTTCTGCATCTATCCACAAATTCATCTATACAAGGGAAAGATTTATTAAATAATGGAAAATTACTAGTTTAAAAATCAGAAATTCGAGAACTAGTGAGCTAGTAAATCTATCAAATTCATTCTTAACCTAATCAAGTGAAAATTAAATGGGGTAAATTTTTTTATTAAATGGAACTTTTTTCATCTAATGCAAGTGGAACCAATTCGATTGAAGCTTGTTAGCATGCTCTAAAAAATAGCAGAAATTTATTGTTCTTTACTAACAAGGAGTTCCAGAAATCTAGATTTGGGAATAAGAAGACTAATATAAGTAGCTCAATGATTACTATGAACTTCCAAAGCTTTTCCATAGATGAAATTATTCTTGTGATCCTACAAAATAACTTACATAAACCATTTAACCCAATCCTACAACAAGAAATCATTAACACTAAATGCAGAAATGGAAAGAAATAAGAACAAGAGATGTATGTGAATAAGAAGTGAAAAGAATAAAAACAAATGATACAAAATGGATTTGAGGATCCCGGGATGGCCAAGCTCAAGTAATATTAGAGGCCTATGGAGAAGAACAAGATTTAGAAGCTGAACATGACACCAATCTTCATCATTTTCATCAATACAATTACATCCTTGTAAGAAAATACAATGGAGCTGCAAAAATACAAGTTCTCTCCACAAGACCACTAATCAAAATCTACCCCTAGAGGAAAATTCGACTTGGTACTTATACAAAATTATTATGAATCACTCGCCATGAAAGGAGGAATATTTCCCCATCAAAATCAATTGATTAGTGGATCTGGTCCCCAATACTAGGAATCTGCATTAAATGGCAAGGAACACATTCCTAGATTTTCTCAGTCATTGGAGTTACACAATGAGTGCCATAATTCCATAATATCTTGTTGATTTATTATTTAATATTGATCCTCCTATAATTGGGAGCAAGTCTCTAAATTATCTCCTCCTCCAAATCTTCATAATATGCCCAATATTCTCATAATATTCCACAAAAATAAATAATATTAGGCACAAATATGCAATTCTTCATAAACCTTCGCGATGAATATATTAAAGTTAAAAATACATTATCTAATGCAAAAAAAGAGGTTTAATGTGCTGAAGGATGGTCATAGGCCTTAATTTATGTTTAATTTAGAGGCATGGGCATTAATTTATGTCTAATTTAGAGGCCCATGACACATCTTGGTCCCTTCCCTGCCACAGTGTGGTCCACTTTATGTATTTATCTTCATAGCTCATGACAGAGTAATATTGTTCCTTGATGGCGTCTCGAAAATAATTCCAAGTGGGTACAACTGAAAACAATGAGGGTTCCCTATTGTTCTTTTTTTCATAGTAGGTTTCCCACCAGTCCTTGACATGGGGGGCATCTTTGAGAATGCAAAATTATTATTTTCCTCACTGGAAAAGTCATGAACCGAAAAATATCCTTCCAATAGATTTTTCCATCTACCTACAGTGTCTGCATCTATCTGGCATTCAAATTTGGGAATTTCAAGTTGGAAATGTACCTTAAAGGGAGTGGCACCTCCAAAGTTGTTGTTGGATGGAGATGTGTTGCCTGTGGGTAGCCGCCAAAAGATCCAGGCAAATTTATCCATCATTGCGAGGCCATCAGGCTTTGTAGGGATGGCCTTGAAAAGGTTCAACTAGTTTGAGCCCTAACTTGTATACCCTGACGTTGTTAGGGGCATGCTAAGAAAAAAATAGAAAGAGTAAACTACTCTGATACCATTGATCCGTAATTATGCAGGAACGCAACATAATACATATAAATCCATTAACATAGAGATGCAACAGAAATAAAATTCATTTCATTAATATCAAACAACTAAAATATGCTTACATACAGAAAGGAAATAAACTAGCTTGGGCGATGGTGGCTTATCTCTGAGAAGATATGTGGCAGCTACATCCCTCTGAATTGTGTTACAATGAGGGTCAAGGAAATTTTTATTATTGAACAACAAGGGGTAACCTTAAACAGCCAAAACACTAACCCCAAGAGATGGGACACCAAGCGTTTGTGGGCCCCGTTGGGTTTAGTTGGGCAACCAACTTCCCAAGTTTGTAACTTGGTCATATGATCTCCATTGTGTGCGTACGATGCCTTGTTGTAAATATCTTTCTCAGTACTATAGGATTTGCGGCAGGACCCTACTTATGTTTGCGGGCCTACTATGAACCTGAAAAAAACGTCGTTCACAGGGTCAAAATAGCTCTGGAAGTTCAGGACTACAAAAAATGCTAAAAATAGTAAATGTTGTTATAATCAAGGAAACATATGAAACTAAAATAGAGAGGTGGCCACCAATATCCTCCTGGATCATAGGTCTTGATCAAATATAATAGTCCTTATGTATTCTTTAATGGTTTTATTCATCCTTTATGCTACTCCATTCTAATCAGGGTTGTAGGGAATAATTAGCTCTTTGCAATATACTATAAGTTATTTTCAAGGGTATTCACCTCCATTTTTAGATCTCAAATTTTCTATCTTTCTTTTTGTTAGGGTCTCAACTTTGGATCTAAACTCCTTGAACTTCTCAAATGTTTCATCATTTGTCTTGAGAAGATAAAGCCATGTATTTCTAGAGTGATCATTAATGAAGATCACATAATATTAGTGACCTCCAAGAGATTTATCAGACATGGAACAATACACATCAACATGAATGAGATTTAATATCTTCTGAGAGCTTGTATCACTTCCTACAAAGGGTTTCTAAGTATTCTTTCCCAAGGAACATCCTTTGCATACTCTGTCATGGTCCTCCTTGATGTTGGGGATGCCCTTCACCATTTGATTTAGACAGGGTATTATCTTGTAGTGAATATGTCCATATTTTCTATGCCAAATTCAATGGGACTAATTTCCATATGAACAAGGGCTTCATATAATATCCCTCCATTTCTATAATGCGCTTCCTTGTTCAGGTTGAGTTATGTTAATAGGACCAACGAAAAATCTATAGAGCACATTGAGGTATTTTTTTAAATAAATAATTTTAATAATACGTAAACATATGGGAGTGAAAGTACTTGGGATTGGGACACCTAGAAAATGAGATTCTTGCCAAAGAAGGATAAACAAAAAAAATCTCATTAGTAAATGAGATTTGATTATTCTTTCATGATAAGAACTCCATATGAACTTCGAGATAAACTTAATGGATGGAAGAGAAAGATCCATTAATTTGCTTAGCTGGAGGAAGACACTAAGCTTGGATAAGCATAAGAGTATTCTTGGAGATAAATGAAAGATTTTATGGAAAAGCTTAGGCAAGTGGATAAAAAAGGTCCACAAAAGTGGGACACCACTAATGGAAATTTTATCATGAAAGAAAGGTATTAAATACCTATTGAAGGGATCAATAAGGAGGTTGATTTCCTTGGAAAGAACTTCTCAGTGTGGGGTGCAATAGAGGAATACAGTTCTAGGTTGGGTGGTGATAGGTTTGCAAATCCCAAGTACTCCTCTGGTGATTTTATTCTATTATCCATTATTATTTTTTTTTTATATAGAGAAGTTTATATGAAAATGTTGTATTTTAGAGTATTAGTGATTTAAATTTAGTCTCACTATGAGATTCGTTTTGGTATATAGATTGCAGATAAAGGGTGATTTAAAGTATGATTATGTGTGTTCAGATGTGAAGAAGATTAGAGGTTGATTTATCTGATATGTTTCTACTCTAAGGCGACATGTATTTTCACTGTTTTCAAATTTTAGTGGTATGGGTAAGAACCTCGATACTGTAATGTTTATGTCAATGTTATAGTTCATGGCTATGATTATAATTCATAATAAGAGGAACAAATCTTTAATGGTTGGATTATTTTTATGGAAAAAAAAATCTCAATTTACTTGCACTCTATAAATAGTGCGATAAAAAGGTTTATTACTATATGTAGAATAGATGGTGATTGGATGGTTATGTAGATTGGAAATGAACATGAGTGGTACAACCATGTACACAGAAGAGAAACTGATAAATAAATTACTAAGACTCTGTAATAAAAAGCCAAAAATATGTAGTCGTGTGGTTAATAGCTCATTGGAAATTAAAATAGCATCATGATTTATTGGGTATAATATTAAGCTAGGGTAATAGTTTTTAGTAAACCAGTTTCAACAAAACAATGAATTTCGTAGACCAAGGGAGTTTATTTCTGGCTAATTATTAGTTAATTCTGAGAGTAATATGCAAACCACATTCTAATATGGAAAAGAATAAAAATTGATAAATTTTGAAAACGAGATAACTTAGTGAACAACATCTAAAAGTACCAACATATAGGATGAATTCAATATCATTACATATATAGAATAACCATTTTCACCTATCCGTATATAAAAAGAAATATCTAGTAAGATTGAAACATTGAAAGCTTCCAGATGTAAGTAAGGAAAATGTGTGGGAAATGTAGTGATATGAATGCTCCGTGAATATAAATTTTAGGGGTTGCAGATGCTAAAACAATAACCCATATAGTAGACATCGCTATGGAAAATAAAACAATAACTGAATTTAACAAACACGAGAAGTAGAATTGAAGAAAATAAGTAACTAAATATAAAGGTCTATCTTCAGTGGATAAGATTCCAACTCAACTACCTAGAATAGGCTATAAATCGAACCTAGCTCAGAAAGATAATTTAAGCTTTAATGGAACTAAAGGAATGAATTGCTCCTAACCCTGATTTCATAAAAAAATAAAAATTATGTTCTGAGAACTATGATAGTATCACAGTACACCAAGTGCACTCATGCTTATGAGGGACACGGTAAAGTGAGCCTGGGGAGTCACAAAAGAATCTAGAATAACTATTTTTAGGTCGATAGGCCTTCCATTGAAAGAGACTTTCGTCGTCCTTTTGTCTCTACGGTTGACACGTGTCGGCCACATTCAACGGGCAAACAGTTTTCGTATTATGCCTCTCGATAGAAATTGTTCAGGTAGACGACTTTTCTACAACACATCAGCACCTACGTAACGGCCTCCCTGCAACCTACGTAACGGCCACCCTGAAAGGAAGGGGTAGAGGTATTCATGGATGCTGAGGTTGGAGGGCAGAACATCGGCGTTGCCGGTGAGGGAGGCCACAATAGACAATGGGCTCGCTGACAGACTGGAAGCATTCGCGTAGCTGGATGATGCGCCCGCACGTGACGGAACAAAGAATGCCCCGTTCAACAAGTAGTCTCCGTCTGACCTCCAATTTCGGAGACTGTTTCTTGCTCTCCTTCTATATCCATCTGTTTTCGTCTCTTCATGTGCTCTTCCACGCCCTCTGCAATTGAGCAGTAGCATCTTCAATTGACAATGATGGTGGAAATCGACGGTTTCTGCAAAGAATCACCTCCTTCAGGTTTCAACACAAAACGTTTGTCACTGCATCATGCTTCCGCTGAGATTGTTAGATCGAGCCTCTCTCACATTCACCCATCTTGAACAGTTCAACCCATAGCCAATCTCAATACTTTCTCTAGCGAACACTCGTCTCTTCACATGGTGGCCA
>APFE031324443.1:90719-127848 GCA_000404065.3 Pinus taeda | reverse complement strand
CGATAGGCCTTTCCTTTGAAAGGGACCTTCGTCGTCCCTTTCATTCTGAGATTGACACTTGGCATTTTTTCAACAACAGCCTCATTGACATGTGTACAAGGTTTTGGGCGTTTGTTAGGCGTGGTTAGAATTCTGCTTTCTCCCATCAATGCACGCGTTTATTGTGTTTCTTGAGCCTTTTAAGGTACCGGCTGGAGTTTATACCCGTGTTTTGTATGGCAAGAGGTCGTGAGTGTTTAATGAAGAAAAGATACACTGGGAATCCAAGGTTCTAACTGTTTTTAACAGAGCTCTTGTGGGTTTGTTCTTCTCAGAGTTTTTACTTCTCCTGAAACTGTCAATCATGCAAATTACAGAATGACATCCAAATTCATCAATTGGTTTCTTCTTTGGGTCATTAGTTTGCATCTTAGTTTTCGTAATGTTCTCGGCATAAACAGGGATGGGGTTGCTCTCATTGCATTCAAAACTGCCATATTGGAAGACCCACAAGGCTCCCTGAACAACTGGAATGCCTCTGAAGAGACCCCCTGCGCTTGGAATGGGATCCTCTGTACGCAGATTGGGCATGATAAAGAGCTCCGTGTTGTCGGGATTATTATTCCGAAGAGGCAGCTTGTGGGTATTATCCCATCTGTGCTAGGAGCGCTTTTTTACCTTCGCCGTGTCAATATGAGACACAACAGGCTCAATAGAAGCCTGCCTCGCGAGCTCTTCAATGCAGGAGGTCTTCAGAGTTTAATTTTTAATGGGAATTCCCTTACAGGTCCATTGCCCGAAGAAATTGGAAAGCTCAGGTACCTTCAGAACCTTGATTTATCTTTTAGTTCATTTGTGGGCATCATCCCCCCGACAATCAACAATTGCACTAGATTGAGGAGGCTGGTTTTGAACAATAACAATTTTTCGGGGCTGCTTCCTCGAGGAATGGGAAACAGTCTCCCCATTCTCCAACAGTTGGACTTATCATACAATCTCCTCAATGGATCCATTCCTCCTGATCTTGGTAATCTAACCCATCTTCAAAGCACTCTCCAGCTCTCCAACAACTTATTTACAGGCTCAATCCCTGCAAGTTTTGGCAATCTGCCTGAAAAGGTAAGCATAGATCTTACTTACAACAAGCTCACTGGAGCTATTCCTCAGAATGGAGCCTTAGCTGATCAGGGCCCAACAGCGTTTCTGGGAAACCCTGGTCTCTGTGGTTCACCCCTGCAAAAATCATGCCCAACTCCTCTGACTTCTTCTAGCATTCCCAATCTGCCCAATTTAGGTCCTTCACATACAGGCCCATCGGTGGAGATGGTTACGAAAAACAAAGGTCTAAGTAGAGGAGCAATTGTAGCCATTTCCATTGGAGATGTGGCAGGTATTATTTTGATAAGTTTGATCTTTCTATATTGTTACTGGAGAGCCCTTGGATGTCAAGACAAAGATTTTGCAAACGAGGAGTCAACGAGTGACATGTGTTTAACTGTATTGTCATGGTCTTCAGTTACGGGCGGACGGAATGGTGGGCATTTTCGTTATGGGCATTTTTTTTGTCAGATTTCTCTAGATTTACCTCATGGTCCATCATATTCTTTCCCGTATGCGTGAGACAAAGCCTCGGTTGGCTTAGTTGGAATTTGGTAGGAAGCAGCTGTGCTTTCATCTAGTCTGCTATTTGTATGTATGAATTGGGCCGAAGGAGCAACAGATGCAATTTAAAAGGTCAATGCCATAGCTGGTTATGTGCAGCCAAGTTTGTATTGTTCCTACTTTACCTGATCACAAATGCCTTACTGGGAGCCGCGTTGTCAGGGCCTGAGAATGAAATCGCCATTGCTCTCCCCAGCCAGGGAAATACCAGAAGATTATCAGTCTGCAATGAGAATAACAAGTTTGTTTCTTCTCCGGTAAGCCTATGAACTTTTTCAAAAAGATTAAGTTTCTATGTTTTTGTTGCAACCAAATCTTGGGGATTGTAATTTTCTATTTTACATATTTCTGTAAACATGTAGTGTCCACAATGCAATAGCAAGGCTGAGCTGGATGACATCAAAATTCTTTATGGCCCAGTTATAGCTGTCACTGCTCAACAATAGTGGCAGATCAGTTGTCTTTGTTGCAATACCCATAGTTTTCTATCATCAAGAGACAGCTGAAGATAATTTTTTGAAGGCATTAGAAGGCTCCTCCCTCCCCAATTCCCATAAATATTTGTTTGGTGAAGGGTAAAGGTTCTGACAGAAAGGAAAACTTGCGAAATGCTAAGGCTCTTTTAATTTCTGTAATGCGCCTGAAAGCTCTTTTAATTTATGTCATGCACCTAAACATCATCTGCTTTCTAATTTTGTATCAGTAACACGATGCTTATCAAAGAAGCACAAAGCATTAGACTAAAAGAACAAAAAGTTAAACAGACAAAAGCTAATTACAAATCTGGATCATTTCCGCCTTACTTGGGAAATTGTTACCAAATTTTGTTGATTTTAAAAAGATCTACCCTTTTCAATGAAGGATGTAATAGTCTTAGGTTCTTGGTATGGATTTGCATACTCTGTACTATTAAGCATAGACAAACATCTTCTAATCTGTACTATTAAGCATAGACAAACATCTTCTAATGTGAAATGTTGTAATAGTCTTAGGTTCTTTGTGTGGACCTGCATGTTTTGTATTAATAATCATAAACAAACATCTTCTAATGTGAATATTAATAATGGACAAACATTTTCTAATGTGAAATGCTTGAACTAGGGAAATAACAGTTTATCTTGTTCAAGATATATTTGAACTTTTTCAAAAAGATTAAGTTTCTATGTTTTTGTTGCAACCAAATCTTGGGGATTGTAATTTTCTATTTCTATAAACTTGTAGTGTCCACAATGCAATAACAAGGCTGAGCTGGATGACATCAGAATTTTTTATGCCCCTGTTATAGCTGTCACTGCTCAACAATAGTGGCAGATCAGTCGTCTTTGTTGCAATACCCACAGTTTTCTATCATCAAGAGACAGCTGAATATAATTTTTTGAAGGCATTAGAAGGCTCCTCCCTCCCCAATTTCCATAAATATTTGTTTCGTGAAGGGTAAAGGTTCTGACAGAAAGGAAAACTTGCGAAATTCTAAGGCTCTTTTAATTTCTGTAATGCGCCTGAAAGCTCTTTTAATTTATGTCATGCACCTGAACATCATCTGCTTTCTAATTTTGTATAAGTAACACTATGCTTATCAAAGAAGCACAAAGCATTAGACTAAAAGAACAAAAAGTTAAACAGACAAAAACTAATTACAAATCTGGATCATTTATGCCTTACCTGCGGAAATTGTTGCCAAATTTTGTTGATTTTAAAAAGATCTACCCTTTTCAATGAAGGATGTAATAGTCTTAGGTTCTTGGTATGGATCTGCATGCTCTGTACTATTAAGCATAGACAAATATCTTCTAATCTGTACTATTAAGCATAGACAAACATCTTCTAATGTGAAATGCTGTAATAGTCTTAGGTTCTTTGTGTGGACCTGCATGTTTTGTATTAATAATCATAAACAAACATCTTCTAATGTGAATATTAATAATGGACAAACATTTTCTAATGTGAAATGCTTGAACTAGGGAAATAACAGTTTATCTTGTTAAAGATATATTTGAACTTTTTCAAAAAGATTAAGTTTCTATGTTTTTGTTGCAACCAAATCTTGGGGATTGTAATTTTCTATTTCTGTAAACGTGTAGTGACCACAATGCAATAACAAGGCTGAGCTGGATGACATCATAATTCTTTATGCCCTAGTTATAGCTGTCACTGCTCAACAATAGTGGCAGATCAGTCGTCTTTGTTACAATACCCACAGTTTTCTATCATCAAGTGACAGCTGAAGATAATTTTTTGAAGGCATTAGAAGGCTCCTCCCTCCCCAATTCCCATAAATATTTGTTTGGTGAAGGGTAAAGGTTCTGACAGAAAGGAAAACTTGCGAAATTCTAAGGCTCTTTTAATTTCTGTAATGCGCCTGAAAGCTCTTTTAATTTATGTCATGCACCTGAACATCATCTGCTTTCTAATTTTGTATCAGTAACACATGCTTATCAAAGAAGCACAAAGCATTAGACTAAAAGAACAAAGAGTTAAACAAACAAAATCTGATTACAAATCTGGATCATTTCCGCCTTACCTGGGGAAATTGTTACCAAATTTTGTTGATTTTAAAAAGATCTACCCTTTTCAATGAAGGATGTAATAGTCTTAGGTTCTTGGTATGGATCTGCATGCTCTGTACTATTAAGCATAGACAAATATCTTCTAATCTGTACTATTAAGCATAGACAAACATCTTCTAATGTGAAATGCTGTAATAGTCTTAGGTTCTTTGTGTGGACCTGCATGTTTTGTATTAATAATCATAAACAAACATCTTCTAATGTGAATATTAATAATGGACAAACATTTTCTAATGTGAAATGCTTGAACTAGGGAAATAACAATTTATCTTGTTAAAGATATATTTGAAGCAGAAGCACTAGTGCAAACGATATCATGAGAAACAAGCATGTGGAGGTTAAAGAGATTTGAAGCAGAAGCACTACTACAAATGATATCATGAGAAACATGCATGTGCAGGTGAGTAAAGTTCTTCATCAAAGCAACATGAGCATTTGAAAGGAGGAGTTGTTAAATGTTCTATGTTTTTGTCTTTTCTTTTTTCGATATATTTTTTGAATGGGATGCATCCAACCATTGAAATTTCAGAAGTTGGGTTTATTGTGCATATGAAATGGCATGTGTTCATGCTTTTGAAATTTTACTCAGAGAAAAGAAAAGATGGATTTGGTATTGCATATAAATGAGATGTATTCTTCATATAAGCTTGGCCATCTATAGAGGTTTCTTGATTTTGGGTAATTAACTTAACCTCTTGATTTTGGGTAATTAACTTACTCTAAAATGAAATAAGACATTCAATGTGTTCTTGAAAAGTAATTGCACAATAATCCAGTCCAAGAAAACAAGGTTTTCCACAAACCAATTAACTCTTCTAGAAAAATTTAACAATTCCAATTTAATAATCTTATCGGCCTCTCTTTGTACCTTTTAGAACAATAGCTAATTTACTAACAATGAGATTAATCCACTAAGAGAAAAAAAATTAAAGATGTATACTACTCTCGTGAGAAAAGTACCGTAAGGGCACGTACCTAACACCTTCGACCAAATGGATGGCAGTGCGATATATGGTTTTGAGACTTAGAGAAGTTAGGGGCACTGACCTGAGATCCACAAGGAAAAAAATGTGTCGGTTAATTCTATTGGGGTCACCTACTCTGGAAGGAGAGAGAGACTATTGAAGAATTCAAAGCATACCTGCAAAAAAACAAAATATGCAGCCCAGATAGCAATATTCTATACCTAAGATTCAAAGTTGTTGAATAAATTTAGGACAAAAATTTAATTAAAAAAGAAGAAGAGTATAACCAGAAACCCTCACCTGTCCATGGACGACATATCGTGGAAGAAGTTTAGCATTCCTGGGCATATTTCTCCTAGGCGCACCCCTGCACAACAACCGATGCAAATATGAGTTGTAATATTTATGAAATTAATCTCAGCAAAAAGTAGCGAGAGATAAATCTCCAACCCTCGAATTGAAACTATAATGACCATTAAATGTGTATAGCACCAGTACTCTGCCAGAGAAGTAAGGACACCTGAGAGAAAAATTGTTCCTAGACCTTAGGACGCAAGCCCTTTTCCTCAAAAAATCAGCAGTCTAGTAACCTGTAGGAACAAGAAAAGGGGACGAGAGCATAAGAACCCCTACTAGGGAAAATAATCATACTACGATAAGCCTAGAGAAAATGAGAAAGATATGGAAATTCAAACGAGAAGGTATAAGTTGTGTTAAAAAGGTGTGCAGTAAAGTACAAAAGTAAAACGATTCTGAAATGTTGCAGCCTATTACCTGGCAACAAAAAGGAGACCTGTGAATTTTGCTAGAGGTACACACCTTTATTATACGATTTGGGACAACTGTAAGTGAATTACCACTCCGCGGTTTCAAATAGAAAGAAACATAGTTAGTAACCTTAGTGAGGTTTCAAAACCAAATGAGAGAACGTCATTGGATAGGTAACTAGAGCCGAGTTCACCTATCAGTGTAGGGGTTGAGGCAGTTCCCCAGCTTGAGCTGAGGTCGATCACCATACTATGGAACCGAATAGGCAGAACAAGTAAAAATCTGCATCGAAATGGGGGATGGTGGTATGAAGGAAAACTTAGGGTGGGCACAAAATTGTCTACATCATTGATAGAACAAGACTTCCATCTCACCATCGATGCCGAATGAGCCTGACCAATGAGGTGATCTTCATGTGATCAAGGCATACGTGGGCACAGATGTATGGACACCATTTAAGGAATTGATCCTATGTTGGGTGGCATGAAAACCCCAACACTGCCATAAACATTTACTTCAAGCATGGGTTTACATAAAAATCACGAGTATAACCTTCTAGGGTAAACTGTCATGACTGCCCAATTGTACCAAGGCCAAACACTTAAGGTTACAATAATGGATCAATGTAATCACATGTGTCACCTATATAGGGACATCAATGTAATCACATGTGTCACCTATATAGTGACATCAAGGTCAAGAGAGGCCTTCCCTTATGTAACGAGGAAAATCTTAGAATCTTTCTAGAGAAGAATGAATATACCCAACGTATCTCACTATGTTGGGATCCAAACCATGATAGCCAAGAACAGATAATTTTCATAGAGAATTTGTTATAAATAGAGAATTAGATCATGTTATTCTATAATTACATGACTTGAAATATCAGGGTGAAGTAAATATAAAATACCAGTGTTCATTACCAACTTTAGATAACATAGCAATGGCTATCACCACCTTTACGAGCTAAAAGAGGAATTCAACTTCATTCAAATTCATAGTATGAGGTGTGGTGATTGTTACAACACTTTCCCCAATTTAATTTAATTACATAAGTGAGTATGTTCGAATGTTGAATTATATATATATATATATATAAACTTGATTTCAATGCAGGAAACCAAGGGTATGTGACAGATGGAATCAAAGCCCTAGGTTCAACCCTCGGGCCTAATGGACATGAAAAGGATAAAGAGAAGGAAGATTGAGTATGATTAAATATTATTGGTATGAGAATATCATGGACAAAGAATAATCATATGTTCCACTATTCTACCATGAGAGCATATAAAACAATTCCTAGCTCTTGTTCTAATAGTCCCTTGGTAGTTCGCTTACACAATAAAATGATATGTTCATAATGTTGGGACAAGACCTATGATATGACAATTGGGAGTGCTAGCCCATAACATACGTTTGTTGATGGAAATTCATATATCTTGGAAAAAAAATTAGTGCTGACGTATGTTATAATTATTTGAATATTGATTATAGGAGATTTTACTAACTACCATGACATTGGGGTTTTCTATTTCTACACATGGAGTTTTCTTATCCATTATACATGTATTAGTCCTAAATATGAGTGACGCCACCTTCCAATTTCCATTATCATGCCTATAGATCTATCACCAATAGTATAATGTTGTATTGATTTAATGACACTCATTGAAATATAGTTACTAAAAGTTATTACTGGGTAAGGAATAGGTTATTTTTCTTTAGTGGTCCTGTATCATAATGATGTTTCTGATATTAGAAAAAGATGCTTAGATAAATTTATGGATGTTAGACAAAAAGAATTTTGGTACAAAATTACCAAGGTAATCACTTGTATGTCTTAATGGTACCATTCCTAAAGTGAACTATGGTCGCTTTAGGAATGGGATATTTGGTATTCCATAAATTTAACAGAAATAATGGTTGGCCTAGAAAAGGAGTTCAGGCTTGTTTGTGAATCATTACAAGATTAGTAAACTAGGTACATGGAAAGTTACCTTTGAAAAATAAGTGGTAGGAGTAGGTTATAGTACAACAAATGTATTAAATGTATTTAGCGTGTAAGAGTAGTTATATAAGAAGACAATTTAAATTCGTGTGTGAATAAGAGTATAGGAATTCGTATTGGCCATCAATAAAATAACACATCATGGATAATACTCAAGTATAAGATACGATATTATAGTCTTATAATTTTGGAAGGGAAATAAATATAGAACCATAATAACAACTTGTTGTGATGATAAACAATTGAATGGTATAGTGAACACAACAGAACTAGTTACATACAGACCGGTAAGGGGACATTGTAAGGATGTTTTGAAATGGATGAGTAAAATATTAAAGTTATTCATCCATTTAAAAATAGTTGTTTAAGGTTTGAGTTATTTATATGACAACTTTCCTTACAACATAGTTTGATGGTATAGTCTAGAGGAGGTAAAATAAGAGTCTTGATTGATTATGTGAAGGTAGCCTACAGTGGTTTTCATTACAGAAAATAAATTTACTCCTTAAAATAGAAGAGACACATACGTGGGGTATTGTAGACAGTACTGAAGCAATTTGATCTTTCTTAATAGCTTTAAGTCAATGTTTTAAAAGAAAGATATTGTTTTAAGTGAGAAATCAAGATAAGTAGATTATAGAAAAATAATTCATGTGCTTAAACATGCTCCTCATAAATGAGTAGAATAACCATCGTGTTATAAGATGCAACCATTATGGAGTTTTTGCTTTCCGCGTAAACAAAACGAAAGCAATTCTATCAAGTTCTAAAATTGAGGTAGTCATGGGATAATCGAAGGTGGTTTCCATCGTCAAATTGCAAGATATAAAAAATGCAGGAAGTAAAACTTCATCTGAATTACACATGGTAGTTTTTGATGTAACAAATGACTAACATGTCATGTGTATCATCAACCAGGCTCTTAATGGACAACGTTTCCCACATTCTCATAAATGACAACACATATCAACAAATATTGCGAGCAAATAGTTGGTGGATATTAGAGTGGGATTTGGAACCATGGGTGAGGCTCTTAATGGAAAACATTTCCCACATTCTCATGAATTACAACCCATATCAATGAATATTGCGACCAAATAGTTGGTGGATATTAGAGTGGGATTTGGAACCGTGGATGAGTATAGTCAAACAGGAGTATCATCAAAAAGGGTGCATGACAACGATGTGAATATATTATGTTATGATGAACTATTAAATAGTTCCAAATTTTAGGAAGGTTTTATGAATAAAAGAAAGACACATAGAAAAAATATAATTCTTATAAGCCCCACCCTCATCAAGATGACTTGGATAGGTCAAAGAATAAGATTTTACTTGAGCTAGGAAAATAAATTAATTTAAAAAGCATTGAATTTCATAAAATAAATATTTTTTCATCAGTATGAAAGTTAGAATGTTCATATAATACCAATTTTCAATTAAAACTCATTGCAAAGAATATATATGATTTCATATACTGCATAATCCCAAGGATTGTGGATTTCTTTTCTTTTCTCTTTACAAGATGCATCTAGGCAGAGATATCTATTTTGCCAAAAATTTCCCAAAACTTGTGCCTAACTCCAAATGCTTTGAAATTTCCCTAACTGGGGGATTTGAACCTGGGTGGGAGGAATATGACCACACATTATTAAGTTGTTAACAATCAAATGAAGACCTTCCTGACAAATTTTTAGCACTTGAGAGCTTTATTAAGTGTAGGTTGTGAAATTTTGTTAGAAGTCTAAAAGACAGAATATAATATCATCAAAAATGGAGGTTAAATGGATAAAGTATGTTGTCACTCACTGCTTTAACAGACTTCAATTGCCTCATATACCCAAGAGCAATGAATTTTGATGCTAGTTTTTGAGCCACAGAAGCTATTAGAGCACGGTTTGTCCCCCTCCATTGCATAATGCTCGGAAAGAGCTTTCTATTGGTATATGGAAGTCCAAAAATGGACTCTTGGAGTAGAAGTTAAGGCATTTTGAAGTCTATGTTGGAAAAGCCCACAAACCAAGAAAATGACAAGGTGTTGAGGTAAATTGCAACCAAGACTCGGGAGGCTTATCACAATCATAAATTGGGCTTTCCAGCAAGAAATGAACATGGGCGGAATGAAAAAAATGATCCGTCGATTACCGATATCGCATATGGCAGTCAGCGGGTCTGGGCACAACATATATCGCAAATGGGCTATCAGTGGAGTCCTGAGCCTCATACTTAAGGATTATCGACGGTTCCCGATGTCGAAGGCCGATATTGTAGTCCCACAGCCCTATGATATCGTAATTGGCGAATCAACATGGTTCAAATTTCAAAAGACTCGGAAACAGACGATCATGCGATAAAGTGGTGCGTTGTCTGGGGGCCAAGAAAACAAAATACCAAGGAAATGGCTGAAAAAACAAGGGTCGGGCCTCCCCTTTCTCTCTCCTCCACGTGGCAAGTTCACGCATCTCGGTGACCCTGCACCGTACAAGATAGTCATTTCGGTGGAGTTCCAAACTTGGTAGACCATGCAAGGATCGATATTGTGATATAGTGTTGTATCTCCTGGAGAGGGTCGAAAAGTTGAACATAGTAAAGGCTTACAAAATAGGGTCAGACAGGCCCTTTTCTCTCTCCTCCAGGGGACCACGTGGTGGCCTCTGATTGGTCCTCTGAGCTGACAAGGTGGCTAACGTTAGCAGTGACATGGCAATATGGTTGATGATGTGGTAGATGAAACATGTCACCTATTTCATTGTTTTCAGGGGTGACATGGGGCCATTTCTTGGTTCCACGTGTCACCACTCACAAGGTGACACACTACAGTGGTAACGCCACCCCGCAAATTGATGATCACAGCTGTTAAGGGGAAAAAGCTTAAGGCATTGGTGCAGAGCGATTTTGATGTGCGGTACTCCTCCCCAGATGTGATAAATGACTAGGGCAGGGTCTATATGGACCTCACGTCTAGATTGTCAACCCGCTCCAAGGAAAAGAGTAAAGTAATGTTTAAAGCGCTGATATGTGGATCTGTGATAAAAAAGGAATATGGCCCCCACACAGCTATTGAGAGCCTTAGCACTTAAAGGACTAAGCCCTTTGTTCCATCCTATGGTCATATGAAGAAAGTTACAAAAGGGGTTGAAAGCATAGGGGCTAAAGGGGAAATAAAAAAATGCATGCCTATTCCTCTATTTTAAATGTTAAAGGCCCACGACTGACCGACTATTCACTACAATATAAGACACATCTCCTAGTGTATTAGAGCACCGAAAGGACTGGACAGAGCCTTAAATGGGTGGATGAGCCAGCAATTGTAATAGTTAATGGATCACGGAACTGTTGCAGATCAGTATGTGGGGAACTTAGGAAGTCTTAATGGCATGGCATGGTGCTCCACTCTGTTACACGGAAAATGACCGCTCGACCACACGACTTCTCTACTCTGCTCCCTATTGCACCGAACAGGTCACTCAAGCAGTTAAGGCAGAATTGACAAAAACTAGCCAAGAAGCAAGTGGAACACATCATGGCAAGGACATGGCTTGATCAGGGGTCTCCACTGGAATAGCAAAGAGACACCTCCTCCTTCATCTCTGCATTTTCTTTCTATGTTCATTAATTTACTTTTATTTCCAAGAAGGGATTTGATCCTGATGCTAATATTTTTTGGGGTGGCAGAGCCTCAGACTGACCAAGACAGCTAGTCTAGCATGACAGCGCAGACTCGGGCTTAGATATTTTGTAAATTATAATTCCATCTCCCCCTCCTCTTATAAATAGGGGGAAGGAATATTATACAAAGGTTCTGGAATTACTCAGCCAAGAAGGCTAAACTCTATGACGCCATTTTGGTTCTAATTTGCTTGTTCATGGGGGTTTCACTGATATCATTGTTGTGTATGGACTGGTAGTTGGACCCTTTGAGTTAAACCGTATTTTCTTATTGATTCCTAACATGATTAATGTGCATCAAGTTTTCCCTTCTGTAACCTCATTTTGTAAGTTGTTTTTCCTTGTCTGAAATAGTGTAATGAGATTGTTGGTTTCTCCTTGGTTCATGGCTTTACCCTGGCTGCTAAACAGAGAATAGTGCCTGTGTGTATTACATAATTACTTGGCTTTTTAATAGTCTGTAGTACCTGTATGAGCACAACCTTTCTCGCAGTATTCGGTGATAGAGGCGCCCATGTCATAGGCTTGAAATCTTAATAAGTCTTCCGTTGTTTCTATCACTCCATCTCCTCCCTCTTTCAGATTTCTATTGGAAAACTGTGGTTTAGGATTCTATTTTGTTTACAACCCTATCCATCAGATTACACTTCTGTTGGAACACTGCTATTGACGATTTTGTTTGTTACAACCCTATGCATCTATTTCCCTCCTTCCTTTCCTCCTCTTCATCATTCTTATGAATTCAATTTTAAGCTGCCTCATTTCCATGTGTCGGCCACTAGAAGAAGAAACAATTTCTCTTTGAGATTTCTCCATGTAACCCTAACATTTGGATCCATGACTTGGCCTGAACCTACCTCATTAAAGGCTTATTGAACCAAGCCCCTCCTATCTCCTTTTGTTTTATGTGAAAATTGAAGCATTGCAACCCCCTCACATATAAACTTACAAGCGCTCCTCTATTTAAGATTTCCTAGGCACTAGTCTACAATCAACCCAGAGGATGTCTCTAGGGAGCTTTCCTTGCCTCCTGCTACACTTATGATGCATTGTGCAAGATTTAGCGACAACCTATTTCTGGTGCCATTGTCGGGGAACAGATTAGAGTATTTTTCCATGGGCATGACAAAGTTTTACATTTCCCCTTCTAGGTGAACTAGGGAACTGTGGTTTGAAGATCTCTCACCTTGGCAACTCCACTGATTAATTTCATGGTAAACATCCTTGCAAATCCACTGTTTTAATATTAATTGTAAACATTCTGGCGACTTCATTTGTCAAGAAATGGAAGAGATGATGGAAGAGAAGGCTAGCTTAATAAAGATCTCCTTATATAGACTGTGAAACTGTAGTTAGAAAATAGAATCCTTCAACGATAGTATTCCTCTTTCTCTGACAAAGAACAAGAATCCAGAATGGATGAAGAAGAGTAGGATGAGCTGGATGTAACACTAAATGATGATGATATGGATGATTGTTGTAAGAAGTTATCTGATTTCATGATGGCTCAGTTGCACAAGAGAAGTGCTCTTCGATTATCTAGAAAAAAAATCATGGGAAACGGCCAAAGCGAAGTCACTTCCTCCAAGGAGCCTCCCAGGTTAGCTAACAAAGGAAAGGGACTTTTAGATTCAAATTTCTTTGAGCCCAAAATCATCAAAGAAGAAAAGTCACCCTCCCTTTCCTAGCACATCTATGAAGAAGAAAAAGAGTCAAGTAGTGTTTGTGGCTACCCTGGACAAGAGGATATTGGTTAGTAGACTGTATTTGAAGAGGGAGTTGCTGCAAACATCCATTGTCTATTCGATGACCCTGTGGCTGAGTAAATGAGCCTATTCTTAAGCCAACAATAGAGGTTCTTTCAACATCTTGTATCAGGTCCTGTATTTGAATATTTTTATGGTACCTGGTTGTTTTCATCTATTTTTTCCAACAGTGTGGAGGCATATGGTCCTTTACTCTAATTTTGGCCTAGCTCCATTGGAGGGTTGAACACACTTAGCTAAATTAATTTCTGTGCATAAGTAGGAATGCACATAAATAATCTCAGTAGCTGAGAATTTATTTTTCAGTTGTTAGAATTTTTATTTTATGCATTTAGGTTGATGACAAAAGCCAAAAGGAGATCTTGTTGGTTATAGAGCTCATATATTACTGACTCCATGCCAAATGGTGAAGGAGACTGGTCAACAGGTTCTCATCACCTTACTAGCAAGGCGTTGCCCCTAGTAGGAGCCAATGTTGTCACTCACTACTTATCAGTCTTCAATTGCCTCAAATACACAAAAGAAGTGAAGTTTTATGCCATTTTTTTGAGCCACAAAAGATATTAGAGCTTAGTTGTTTCCTCTCCATTGCATAGTACATGGAAAGAGCTTTCCAAAGGTATATGGAAGTCCAAAAATGGACTCTTGGAGCAGAAGTTAAGACGCTTTGAAGTCTAGCTTGGAAAAGCCAAGCAAACAAAGAAACTGACTAAGTGTTGAGGTAAATTGCAATAGGGACTCGGGAGGCTTATCGCAATCGAAAATTAGGCTTTCCGGTAGGCAAGGAACAGAGGTAGAATGAAAAACAATGATCCGCCAATTGTCGATATCACATATTGGTAGTCGGTGCGTATGGGCACAACATATATCACAGATCAGTTATTGGCGGAGTCCTGAGGCTCACACTTAAGGATTATCAGTGATTCCCGGGGCCGAAGACTGATACTGAAGTCCCGTAGTACCATGATATCGACAATTGGTGGATTGAAACGGTTCACAGTTCAAAAGACTCACAAACAGCTGATCATCCGATAAAGTGGTGCATCAGCAGAGGGACGAGAAAACCAAATACAAAGGAAATGGCCAACCAAACAAGGTCTGGGCCTCCCCTTTCTCTCTCCTCCATGTGGTGGGCTCCCACATCTGAGTGACCCCACATCCCATAAGGTTGTCATATCGGTGGAGTTCCAAAATTGAAAGACCATACGAGGGCCGATATTATGATATACTATTGTATCATCGGGAGAGGGCCGAAAAGCTTAACATCGGAAAGGCAATTTATTGGTCCTTTTAGCTGACAAGGCAGATGATGTTAGCAGTGATGTGGTAGTACAATTGATGATGTGACAGGGGAAACGTGTTACCCAGTCTCAGTGTTTTTAGGAGTGACATGGGGTGATTTTCGGGTGCCACATGTCACCACTCACATGGTGACACAAGGCAGTGATGAAGTCAACCTGCAGATCGGCGATCGTAACTGTTAAGGGGAAAAAGCTTAAGACATTAGTGTAGAGTGATTGCAATGTGCAGGACTCCTCCTCGAATGTGATAAATGACTAGGGCAGGGTCTATATGGACCTCTCATTTGTACTATTAGCTCGCTTTAAGGAAAAGGGAAAAGAAAGGTTTAAAGCACATATATGTGGATTTTCATTAACAAAGGAATAATGCCCTGGCACAGCTGTTGAGAGCCTTAATGCTCAAAGGACTAAGCCTTAGCCCACAACCATATGCAGAAAGTTACAAAAGGGGTTGAAATCATAGGGGCTAAAGGGGAAATAAACAAATTCTTACGTGTTCACCTGTTTTAAATGTTAAAGGCCCGCGACTGATCAACCATTCGCTATAGCATAAGAGACATATCCCGGTGTATCAGAGCACTGAAAGGACTAGACAAAGCTTTAAATGGGCAGATGGGCTGACAACTGTAATAGTTAATGGAGCATGGTGCTACTGTAGATTAGTATGACAAAAACTCAGGAAATCTTAATGGCATGGCATGGTGCTCCACTCTCTTACATGAAAAATGACACGCTCGGGCACACGACCTTCCCACTCCGCTCCCTATTCCACAGAAGAAGTCACTCAGGTAGTTAAGGCAAAATTAGTAGAAACCGACCAAGCAACAAGTGGAATGCATCACAACATGGATGTGGTTTTATCAGGGGCCTCCACTGCAATAGCAAGGGGACACCTTTTCCTTCATCTCTCCATTTTCTTTCTTTGTTCATTAATTTCTATTTATTTCCAAGAAGGGATTCGATCCCGATAGTAATCTTTTTTGAGTTAGAATAGCCTTAGACTAACTGAGATAACTAGTCTATCATGAAAGCTAGGGCTCGGGCTCCGATATTTTGTAAACCATAATTCCAGCTCCCCCTCCTCTTATAAATAGGGGGAAGCAATATTATACGGAGGCTCTAGAATTTCTCACCTGAGAGGGGTGAACTCTCTGATGCCATTTTGGTTCTAATTTTCTTGTTCATGGGGGTTTCACTGATATCATTGCTGAGTGTATGGACTGGTTATTGGACCCTTTGAGTTAAATGGTATTTTCCTATTGATTCCTAACATGATTAATGTGAAGTAAGTTTTCCCTTCTGTAACCTCATTTCATAACCTATTTTTCCTTCTCTAAAATAGTGTAATGAGATTCTTGGTTTCTCTTTGGTTCATGGATTTACCGTGGCTGCTAAATAGAGAATAGTGCATGTGTGTATTACAAATTTACTTGGTTTTCTAATAGTCTGCAATACCTATATGATCACAACCTTTCTCGCACTATTTGGTGATAGAGGTACCCACATCATAGGCTTGAAACCTCAATATGTTCTCTGTTGTTTCTATTACTCCATCCCCTCCCTCTCTCATATTTCTATTGGAAAACTGTGGTCTAGGATTCTATGTTATTTACAACTATATCCATCGGATTCCACTTCTGTTGGAACAATGTTGTTAAGGATTCTTTTTGTTATAGTCCTATGCATCTATTTCCATCCTTCATTTCCTCCTCTCCATGATTCCTATGACTTCAGTTTTAAGCTATCACATTTCCACATGTCGGCGAGCAAAAGAAGAGGCCATTTCTCTTTGAGATTGCCTCATCTATCCCCATCATTTGGATCCATGACTTGGCCTGAATCTACCTTATGGTAGGCTTATTGAATCAAGCCCCTCCTATTTTCTTTTGTTTTACGTGACAATTTGAGTGTTGCAACACCCTCACATATAACTTACAAGCACTCCTCTATTTAAGATGTCCTAGGCACTGGACTATAATCAACCTAGAGGCTCTCTCTAGGGTTCTTTCCTTGCCTCCTACTGCACTTGTGTTGCATGGTGCAAGATTTAGTGACAACAAAGTATATAGACCAATAAAAAGTAAAAAAGTTGGAATAGTGGTAATATTGGTATGCTATGAGCCAAGAAACTGGCAAAAAAAAAAATGTTGGGTTACACATTGGTATCATAGTTTCGTTAGAAATTTCATAAATTAGATGTCTGATAAAATATAAATGACTTGTTGTAGAGGCTACAACCACCATCTAAAATTTTGGCCTGCACCTAATTTCAGAGCCTCCCTTAACAATTTCACTTGATGACTGCACACACTCAGGTTCACTCCGTGAGCTCGTGTGAGTCTTGGCATGTACCTTGCTTGTTCATCTAAACCAAGTTTTTACATGATGATGTCAAATTCATGCTTGCAACCATGTTCTAGTCATTCTCAAAGTCTTCGCTTCATGTGTACCTGTTGTCTTTGCTATGAAAACATCTATCGCTCTCACACATGGAGTGACATTCATTGTCGTCCAAGTGTCATCATGGTCAATCAATGATCAATCACAAGTATTTCTCTTGTCTCTTGTACCGTCGGTCAGTCATGTTGAACATGTGTGTCGGGATGGTTTGAGTCATCTCGTCATCGAGTCATGTAAGTGTGTGTTTACAGGATCACAAATACATCTTTCACACATTCACACACTTAGTGATTTTGGTGAAGTTCTCATGATGAGAATCCCCTCTGATAACTAGACCATCACCCCGCCATTGACTTGATCGACTCTCACAGAGAACAACACAAAAGCACCAAGCAAGTCATTTCATGTTGCGCTACCTACAAGAAAATCAATTAGCCTTCATGTTGATCAATTGAAGGGTTTGACCTAGCAGCCACACCAAGACTCACTCGCCTCGAAAATTGCACAAAGGCTGTAGACCTTTCCTGCTCCACTGACTGATAAAATTGCACAGGTAGACAGGAAAGACACCCAATGCCTGTCCCTGTCTATCTCAAAAAATTATGCAATTTTTCTTGTCGGGTCTCTCAATAGTCAACCGGCTGCTCACCCAAAAAATTGCGTAGTTTTCATGAGCAAGGTCTCTACTGTCGAGTAGTCTGCTCAGCTCAAAGACTACACAAAGGTGCTCAACAGGCCAGCCTCCTAGCATAAATGCATTTTTTCTGCCAATAGCTCTTAGCAATATACTGCCAGTTCCCTTAAGAAATTGTGCAGTTTTTTCTGCCAATCTCAGCAGATGACTCTTAGTTCCCATCAGGAATTGCATAGTTTTTGTTTCAAGTGACCTGGCAACAAATTGTGAGTTCCCTCTAGAAATTGTGCAGTTTTTTTTGCCAGTGTCTTGGTATCCATCTTCCAGTTCCCTCCAGGAATTGCATAGTATTGGCTACCAATATCCCACTTCCCATTCATTACGGAAACTGCGTAGATTTCTCCTACCCAGCTTTCGTGCAACCCAGACTGTTCCCCTCAAAAACTACGTAGTTTTGTCCTCCAGCTAAGCCAGACCTCACAGAGAGTCAATGTCAATCCAGATTTCCCATCTTCATCACCTAGTGACTCTTGCACAGTTTTCATCAGCAGTGCCCGAAGTCTCCATCCCGCCTCGCAACCTAGTTTCCTCTCTCAGTCACCTGCATTCAAAATGATCATGTATCATGGCAGACTAGGAAGCTTTTGGATTTGATGTCATCTCATCATGAGTGACTGTAGGAACATGTACACAAATAAACATGGTGCGAAGATGAATGGTATAAACAAAGGGAGCACATGCAGAAGGATAGGTTCACCAATGCACGAATAAACGATGCATGCAAAGAGATGTGCTCGTGAACATATGATCATGAAAAGATGTGTTCACAGAAGAATGAATGAGAAAACATGCAAGATATGCTAACAGACAGACAAACAAATGAACAAGCATGTTTTGCGAACACACGAACCTGTCAAGCCTTCCAACATATAAGAAATGAGCAACGTGCAAAAGCAACATCAAGCGAACCAAGACCATCAAATACTCCGCTCACTTCGCCATGCAGAGGTGAAGTTGTGACACACCATGAGGACGTCCATCACCCAACAACACTGCAGTTCGACATGCACACCAGTAGCAGCAAAAATGTACCAACACTGTCATGTCAAGTCATGTCATTAGTCATGTCGTCCACATCCCCACTATGGGCCATACTATCTATCAATGTAATGTAACGTGGAAGTCCAAGAGACCCATTTGTTGTACAAAGAGTCATGTAAAGTTGAAGAGTCATGGAATTCAAATAGTCATGAGGGTAATCAAACAACCATAAGGGTCAGTTTCACCCTTGGATATAAATACCACCTCATTTTTACGTGCGAAGGACTTTTCACCTCAACTCCTCCCACATAGGCTTGAGAGTTTGTAATCTTTTCTTTGAGGAGTAAGTAGTGGCTCCAACACCCCTTCCATGAGGTTAGTGATGTATGGTGTAATGTTGTGTCTTGGAACTTTCTCTTAATTCAAAAGCTTGCTAACTGGCAAACACATTTTCACACATGTATTGTAACTGTTGTAAGACTATTCTTGAACACTTGTAATGCATGTTGCTTTAACCTGTGTTGAAAACTTGAACTCATTCCCTTGTTGTAATACATATTTATTAATGAAAATGTATTGTATATGTTGTTAACTTTGTCTTGCCCGTGGTGGCTATCTCCCCGGACATCCGAGAGAATATTCATATAAAACTTGCTATAACAATTGTTTCACTCACACAAACCCATCCGCTGAGTGTTTTACATGTTATCTTCCCTTGTGTGTTATGAGTGCCACATCCGTGTGGACTATTCCTCTTGAAGATGTGCACGTCCAGTTGTGTTGTGTGTTCCTAGCAGAGTTTGAGCTTCATCCCAACCGACTTGGGACTCACTCCCACGCTCTACCTCTACAGTGAAATAACCATTCACACAAGTAACACTAACAATCACCAGGGACATGAACCTCACTTATCGAAGACAAAGAATACCACTCTCCTATGCTAACAAATAAGAGTTGAGGCAAATCCTTAAGATAATGGAAATTAGGCGATCATATCAGATGGGACTCCCACACCAAATAGTGTGAGGTCTAGTTGGGACTTCATATCGAGGTGATCCCCTGAATGTTAGCGGGTCCAGAAGTGGCAACATTTCTACTACTAGAAGGAGGGCATCCAGTCGTATATGGCTAAACATCCTCTCACACTCACTCATCAACCATCTGGCCGAGGTAGTATCTTGAACTCCCTCTCACCTATGCGCGACTCTGTAGTTGGTTAATTCTCATTGTTGGAAATAATACTAAGAGGGGGGGTGAATCACTATTATGAGATCAATAATTTAATTTTCCAAACAGATTTATATACGTTACTTCAGCTAAGTGAACTGGCGTGTACACGTGATTGTACTTAAAGAAACCAGCATATATGCAAAGAACTTTTGATATAGAGAGTTTATCATGTATTGAAATTTAACTAGTATATTAGAGATTTATTAGACAGTGCAATAAAAGTAGAATAAAGCATCACACATAAGCAACACACATGAACACCAAGATATAAGGTGGAAACCCAATGTCGGTAAAAGCCACCTGGTGTTGTTGTCTCTATCTTCTTTTAATAATAAGAAAATATGTTTACAATCTTGTATTGGTGTAGACTCATACCAGTACGTAGGCAACCACCTGCAGAAGGCTACAACCTTCTCTCATTCTCCAGCTACTACTGGAAGGGAGCTACAACCCCCTAGCTCTTGTACTAGCCAATATGTTTACTATTACATAGGTGCCAGCCTACAGAAAACTCCACTCTTCTACCAGGGACCACGTTTCATGAATTTTCAGACTAAATACTCTTGGAACAAAACACCACAATTTGAAGGCCACGTTTCATTCAATTTTCATACTGGACCCATCAACAATATCATAACTTCAATACAATCATCAAGTACATCTGCATCAACCAATCACTGAAACTCAATCACCATAACCTGAATCTGATCATTTAGAACACTGTCACCAGAATATAGTCACCAGAACCCAAGACAAACCTATAACTCTGCAACAACAAATTAAAACAACTGAAACATACTTCATAAGGTATACGCTACTTCCATGTGTCGAACCAACGTGTATACACTCTTTTATCAAAGCCAACCAATGTACACATCTATAAATATTAATTCATAATTTTGCAGCTATTTCAGACTTCAGTTATACCCAGATAATAACATTTATAGAATAACACATGTGTCAGTATTTAGATCTAGACTATACATGATCAAACCACATAATGAAAACGCATTTCAAGTCTTAAGATCCTGATCCATCATTAGATCTTATCCCTCATCAACCGCTATGGTTCAGATCAAGCAAAGCACCATAAGCCAATAACCTGCATTCTAGATATCACACTTCATCAAATATTCGATACTTGCACACATTGCCCTAATGATCTTCTCCTCCTTATATAGTTTTAGGCCTTTCTCAATACCATGGATCAAAACCACTTAGGACCAATACCTTGGACCAAATACCTAGGGTCAATACCTCAGACCAAATACATTGGACCAATACCATGGATCAAAATACCTTGGACCAAAAACCTTAGATCAAAAACTTAGTTTTCCAACATATACGCATTTTTCCTTCTGTGAAAATGCATGTGTACATATACGCTACTTGTGTTCAGTGAACCTATGTGTATACGGAGCTTGGTCAAGGTGAAGCTGCGTATACCTCTCTTTCTTCATTCTTTGTAGTTTGATTTGTAATTCTTTGTTGTTGACATGTTGCACCGTGATCTTTCATCTGAGTGAGTTGCCATCAAGGACAACACCTGTGTCATAATGCCAACAATCTCCCCATTTGGACTTGATGGCAACAAAAACACCAAGTCACTCTCCCGCTTTGACATCAAAGGCAAAGTGTGGACCAAGATAATTTCTCCCTTTGACATAGATTACGCTAGTCATGCTTCCCCTGAGTACATGCTGAAATCTTTGATTGAACTTCCCTTTTGTCCATGTTGAGACGTACTAAAACAATCCATGTGCTTCCTTAGTACAAGCAGAGTCTGCAAAAAATATTTTCTAAAAGAATAACATGACTCTATAACTCAACTATGTGAGGATGACCTTTCTATCACCAATGACTCATACATACATCCATCTCCCAACCGAGTGGGGATATACCAATTGTTTATACATGAAAGAAACAAGAAATATTACATCATCCATCCCATGTAAAGTGGGGATACAAATTACGTCCTTTGTCCAAGAGGACTCATATCGCTTCCTAGACTTTTACATGACTTGAGTAACAAATGGTATAAATATCTGAAGTCATAGCTACACTCAGCAACCATAATTCCAACAATGATAATGCTCCCCTTGAATCTGTGCTACCTGTGCATTGTTAACAGATCAATGATCAAGGCATATTTGCTAGTCAGATAAAATTAATGAACAGAGCATATAGACATTAATCATCAATATCAGCTAGAGCACCCATATCAGATGCTGCCCCACTGTTTTCTTGTCTGAAACACATATACACTTATTTACCCATAGAAACTCATGTGTGTACATGACTACACTTAATGAAACACACATATAATAGCCTTTTTATGAAAAATTTGGATTTAACAGCAAGATGATGTAGCAACTACTCTCAGCTTTTGTATGATATATTCAAATATCTCTCTGGGCAGTGGTTGAGCGAATATATCAGAAACTTGTTCTTTGGAGCGAACATACATTAATTTGACCTTTTGTTCAAGCACTTGTTCACATAAAAAGTGGTATTTGATGGGTATGTGCTTGGTCTTGGAGTGCATGACTGGATTCTTTGAAATACTGATGGCACTTGTATTATCGCATAGAATGGAGATGGGTGGAGTGCATGTGATCTGAATGTCTTGCAAGGTTTGCATCATCCAAAGAAGTTGTGTGCAGGAAGATGCAATAGCCACATATTTTGCTTCAGTTGTAGATAGTGCAATTGAACTTTGTTTCTTGCTGAACCAAGACACTAACCTGAAACCCATATAGAATGCACCACCACTAGTGCTTTTTTTGTCATCAACACTTCTTGCCTAATCTACATCTGTATATGCATGAAGAGTGAGATCTGTATCTGTAGGATAGCATAAACCGAAGGTCTGTGTTCCTTGAAGTTATTTGAAAATTGTTTTGACTCCCTAAAGGTGTGATTCCTTTGGATTTGCTTGGAATCTTCCAACTATTCCTACTGCATGCCTGATGTCAGGTTGAGTACCTATTAGATAAAGCAGACTGCCAATCATGAATCTGTAAGTTGGTTAATGTACTACTACTGATTCATCATTTGAGCAGAGACCGCATCCCAATATCATTGGGGTACATACAGGTTTAGTATATTCCATGCCGTACCTTTTCAAGATCTGTTTGAGATATTTGGTTTGTGAAAGAAAAATACCATCTTCCTTTTGTTGAACTTGTAGACCAAGAAAATAGGTAAGTTCACCAAGCAAGGAAATTTGAAATTCTTGCTGCATTACTGAAGCAAAATTCTGACTCATGGATTCTTCATTGCTACCAAAAATGATATCATCAACATAAATAACAATAATTAGCAATTTATCAGTGTCAATCTTTGTATATGGATTGTTATTTGCTGAACATTTTGAAAAACCTTGTTGGTGTAGATAGTTGTCAAGACGGTAATACCAGGCCCTTGAAGCCTGTTTTAGACCATAGAGAGCCTTTTTGAGTCTGCACACAAGTTTTGCATCATTTCCAAGAATGAATCCTTTTGGTTGTTCAATATAAACTTCTTCTTCTAAATCTCCATTAAGGAAGGCACATTTTACATCCATTTGGGATACTTTTAATTTCTGAAAGCTTGAAAGAGCAAGAAACATCCTTATGGCTTCAAGTCTAGCAATAGGTGCAAAAGTTTCTTCAAAATTTATACCTTATTGTTGAGCATACCATTTATAAGCAAGTCTGGCCTTGTTTCTAATGACTTCTCCATTTTCATTCAGCTTGTTTTTTAATATCCATTTAGTTCCTATAATATTTTTATCATGAGGTCTAGGAACTAATTCTGAGTATTATTCTTTTCAATTTGCTCAAGTTCTTCATTCATGGCCTTGACCCAACATTCATCTTTGCATGCTTCATTTACATTTTGAGGTTCGATGGAGGATAGTAATGCTAGATAGCTTGAGGTTTCTAATAGTTCTTCTTGTCTATACACCTACCTCTTTTCCCCTTAAGATTTGAGTTTCTAGATGATTTTTCTAAACATACCTGGATGAAGTCTTTTCTTCTACCATTATCTCTTCTTATGGTGCTTCATTGGTTTCTTCTTCAATATCATCGTGATTTGATGTGGGAAAATACTCCCCATCTTCTTCATTGTCAAAATCTTTTGTTTTTGTTTGTTTTGGATTTTTTCATGCTTCATTTACGACAACATCAATACTTTCAACAATTTTCCCAAGTCTTTTATTATAACATTTATGTCCTTTACTTCGGGAAGAGTAACCAAGAAGAATACCTTAATCTGCTCTGGGCTCAAACTTACCAAGTTTTTCATCAGTCCTTTTGATATAACATTTGCTTCCAAAAACTTCATCAGACACCAAACCTCATGACTCCATCACTGTTCATTACTACACATCTACACTGCCAACCAGAATTCTGTAGTTCGTCAAGCGAGTTGTGAAACCAACACTCTAAGAAAATTGTGAAGAGGATATTTTTGTTGAGAAAGTCGTGCATGAAATTGGAGTCATCAAGGATGAAGAATCAACAAAGGACTCCAAAGATGCAAGAAGGAAGTCCTAAGTGATCGTGAGAAAGGTTAAAGACAAGGAAGAAATTGACATTGAAACCCTCACTCGCCTCATCAAAAACCTAACAATAGAAGTGTCCAAGATTAAACAATGGAAAATGGATATATCTGCAAGCAACCATCTACCCAAGCAGTGACAGGAAAGCATCTCATTAGGTAGCAACTAGTTCGCTCCAAAAACTATGCATAAATCTGTGTTCCAAGTCGAACAATGCACAAATACTTAGTTCTGTTCATTCCACGAAGAACATCACCTAGAGGACTCTTGATCGAACTAAAAGCAAGTCGCAAGATCTGTATGGAATCATACACTTGATGCAGAAAGAAATATGTAGGAGCATCCAGAAGACACTGATGATGACAAAGATGTTGCACCTGATGAAGCATCAAGTTCTAGGCATGTGGTGAATGCATATCAGTGCTCACAAGCAATGTCAAAGGCGAACACCAAGAAGCAGCCCCAAAAAAAAATGATTGTTACAATCTCAGGAGTAAAGGGGCTCCCCTTACACTTGGGGAAATGCAAGAAAAGATGAGGCTGCTAATGAGGAAATTCAATCCACTGACTACCCCAAATCAGAAAATGCAAAACAAGTTCAGGAAGATAGCGAAAAACAAGAGTACATCCATGAGTAGCAAGATACAAGATGCTCCACCAGAAAACACGAACATTCGTTCTACCCCGGACACCTCGGTGAGTCCACCACCTCTGGAATATAACATTGTAGATGACATGAAGAAAACTCGAGCAAACATCAGTTTGTTCAAGTTAGCTAAGATACAGAGTTAGTGAGACATCATGTTGCACATATTGGGATAGACATCAATGAACAGTGCAACCTCTACTAGCAAGGGAGCAAGCATACCTCACGGATCACTTTCTATTGTGCTCAACACACTTCGAATGAAAGAAGAAAACTCAAGTTGCCCTCCATTCCTGCATCCTTTGAAATTTTTAACTACAATGTTCACAACTGCTTGGTTGATTTTGGCATGGCCACCAACATCATGCCACTCTCCATTACGGAAAAGATCAATGCACAATGGAGCGAGACATCTGCGCGAATCATCCAACTTGATTGAACATCGATACCAGCCATTGGTGAACTGCGAGACATGATTATCCAACTATCTCATTATAGTTAAGCCCACCAAAGCATCAACATAGTGGACATACTAGAAGCATATGGTCTACGACTCAATAGAGACTGGTCCAACAAGCTAGAGGAATTTTTTTCTACAAACTGGTCTCACATGTGGCTTTCGTATAAGGGAAAATGCAACCAAATCCAGGTATTTTCCGAGAGGTATATGAAGCATAATGTCACTCCCCTTAACAACAAGAATGAATCATTGGCCTTCGCAGAACTCATGTTTGGCAACTGCCTCTTGGAACCTACATTGGGGTGTTATCCTGCACGACTAGCCCCAACTCCACTAGACACATAGTTGGGACTCCTTCCTTGCCCAACTCATGGTAATGAAACCTGTATAATACATTGTACCAGTAGTAGCAACAGTAGTAGTAGCAGTACTAGTGCTTTAAGTGGTCCATGTACAAACACGTTGTGGACCATGTACTTTGACAGATCAAAGACACAAGACATCTCAGGAGTGGTATGTGTCTTGATTGATCCTCATAACAAGAAACATCTAGTCTCAACTCGCTTGTAGTTCGAGTGCACAAACAATGTTGCTAAATATGAAGCACTCATGTTAGGCCTGCAGAATGCATGTTAGGCCTGTAGAATGCCATGAACCTCAACGTGGTCATGCTCAAAGTGGCAGGTGATTCAGAGATAGTGGTATGGTAGGTACTTAACACCATTCACTATTTTTCAGTGCATCTCAAAAGTTACCAGCAAGAGGTATGGAGGCTAATCTCTAACTTCCAAGCATTTAACATCATTGTTCTACCAGTACGCGTAATGCAACTGACAATGATGTAGCAAATGAAGCTTCAAGAATATCTCCGATTAGTGATAGATTTACAACTGAAATTTTGTACAAAGCATATATCCTAAGTAACATAACTAATTTATGTGTGTTTAATGAAGATCAACAGATACTGCATTTCATGGCCAACGTTGAAGTCTTCGGAGATGTAGTGATAGATGATGATGAGCATGAGCACTCCTTACAAGCAGAAGCTGGTATCAGGAAAGGCCACCTTATCAAAAAACGTGTGGCAACATTAGAAAATATTTATGACTTGCAAGAACGCTTTCAAGGGCCAAGGAATAGCAAGACCCATAATTTCACTATGATGCACGCACTGATCAACCTAGGAACAGAACAAGATCCGAAGTTCATCAATATTGGTACATGTTGTAGACAGCAAGAGTGAAAAGCTTGTGTCTGCTTGTTCAAATAGTTATGAGATGTGTTCACATGGACGTATGATGATCTTGTTGGGTTGTGTTATATTCTTTCCATGAATAACCTGTTAGGTTCCTATACCAATAGGTTTCATGTTTCATGATTGACAGTGGAAGGGATAAATATGTTCATCATTACAGGCTGCAAAGGTTCCATATTTTGTGTACATACTATGAAAATTAAAAAATGAAAAGAGGGTATGCCTTAAAAGAATAATCAAAAGGCAAGAAAAACAAATGGTCAAAAGAAAAGTGAAAATGAACCCCAAACTAAAGACCAGGAAAGTGGCCAGTCAAAATGCCACTACTATCTTCTGGGCAGTATCATACTCTACAAATACTGTTGCTAATCATACTTGATGGATGGCCCAATAGTCTAAATTGGACCATGCCATGTTTAAATTTCTTGTTGCAGAATAGAGAATGTTTCCTATCCAAACAACACAAGCTTGGCAGATGACTAGCTAGGTAGACAAATGAAGGAGCCCAACTGCTTAATCTGGGTTCTTGGAAGAAATAAGGGTACATTTAGATAGGAGGGGAGTCAAAAGAAAAAGAGAACAATTAGGGTCTTCTAATTCAAGTGCACCCACTTCAAGTGAAGAAAAAATGTTAGGATTACTAGGATGGGTAAGTAGTGCAAGGTTGTAGAAATGGAGGACCATCACCAATTGGCTTATCAAGTACAAAGGCTCATTCCACTCAGGGTATTGGCATCAAAACTAAAGGGTGGAGGACAAAACATTGGATGCATGTCTAATTTCCCCTATTTTCCCAAACATCATTTACTAACATCCCCAAGGACCTTGAGATCTGCTCAAGTGTCCTGTTCCACTTCAGTTCATGACCAAGTACCAGGTCAAACTGTGAAATTCATTCAAGGAAAAGAAGCCACATTTTTTGTGTAAAAACCTTCATTCTCAATTCCCTCACCCTCCATTCCTAAGTTTTACTTCTTGAAACTTAGTCTTTACCCCTTCACTCACCTCACAATGTCATATTAACAACTAACATATTATTTAGCTCCCTAACTACCCCCCTTCCCTAATTCTATTAGGATCTATGAAAAAATCCCAAAAAATATGTATAAATACCCTCCCCCTAGCACTATAGCTATATAACCCTTCCTTGGGAAATATTAACCCATCAAGGGTTAGTATTAACCCCCTTTGACCCTAAAACTATGGATTTTCAAGCAAAACTATGGTTAAAAATCAAAAAATTAAAATCCCCGCCCCTACTAAACCTCCCTACCCCTTTTCCACGCTGAAATTGATGTTTGCAATGTTTTTTAATTAAAACATTAATTATTAAACCCAAAAACCCAAATCCTAATGTTTATAACCCACCCCCGCGCTTGATTTATTTAAAACTATTAAATTAATAGGCGGGTCCCCCTGCCTTAACGCGTCGTCCCACAACAATTGCCACCCACCGTCCGATCACCAACCCCACTCATCCAACGATGGGCGGTCTTTTTCACTGTGAGTTTCTTGACCTTTGTGTCCGGGGAATGACGGAATGTACCGCCTACCCCTACCACCACATCAACCTCTCCCGGCGGTTGTTCTTCCCAGCGCGCTCCCCCCCCCGCCCCCCCCCCCCCCCCCCCCCCTTAAACTGCTTACCACCTATGGGGCCTCCGGGGAAACCACTTAACGCCCGTCCCCCTTCGCTAACGTCACCTCGCCTTTCTGCCACCGTGCCTCCATGTCACCTCCACGTCGTCTGTCCACCCATCTTCCCTGCCACCGTGTCACCGCCACCTGGCTACCCACGTCAGCTGCCACGTCACCCTGCCGTACCCAGACCCATGATGACGTCAGCATGACATCATCATCAAAAAGGAGCCAAAGGGCCAAAATTGCATAAAAAGATGCGAAATGACCGTTATTCGTCGTTTCCGGAGCACTCTGCATGCAAAAAACGTCGTTCAACGACCGAAATCAAGAATTCACCCGCCAAAGTTGTTGGCGCCCTCATTGTCGACCCAAGTACTTGCCACTAATCCAGCTCGACGCCTCCTGCACTGTAAAAACCAGGTATTTACCGCAGGCGACCCTCTTTACCCGCATTTCTCCTATTTTTCTCATATATTCCTGTAAAGAAACTTTGCAAAAGATCCTCACTGATAAATTGTCCACTAGAAACACTCAAAGGCCTGGTAAAATCCCTGCACCACAAGACTCTGCAAGAAACCTGTGCCCTTCTGCAAATTCACCATAAAATCAATCGGAGAAGCCGAGCTACCGGCTAAAAGAAAACACAACTGCTCCCTCATCCCTGTTATCAGAAATTCCCTTAAAAAAACCAGCTAATTAGCTTAAACACACTCTGGTTCTTCCAATAGAGTGTCCCTCAATTCATCAAAACCTGTAAGAGTTTCCTTATACTCTCAAGCTGCTCACTGCCAAACACAATTTAGCAGGCATTCCTCAGCCTTTACACCAATCCTAAACTCAAGTAAACATACAGTTGAAATCAGGCATGGCCACTCCATCTCCACTTGATGTAGCTCCTGTGAATCCACCCAATAAAGAGCTTGAAGCTATGCCACTGGTAGACAGTGATTTCCTCATTACAGATTTTGTGGCAGAGAGGAACCACTTATAGACCTTCTGCCAGCTGAGGAACAGTCAATTGGACAACAGTGACATGTATGGCATCTGGGAGTCCAATCTGCCCACCTACTTCCTACCATCTGTAAATGTCTTTCCTGAAGTCATTCACCTTTGTGCAGAAAACTATGACTAGAAGCTCAGAGCTGTGAAGTCTCCATCTGGGAGCATCCTCTTTTACATAACACCAGACTCCATCAATCAAATGCTGAACTACAAACAAACACAGCTGCTATACCCATTTTCCATTAAGTACTTGCTGGATGAGGGCTCCAAGCTCTCTAACACAGACATTGCTGCAGTGGCCAAAAATTTCATGAAGGCAGACTGCCAACCTTCTGGACCACCTCCTTTTTCATATGCAAATTTCAATGAGGTAGGCAAGTTGCTGGTGGACATGTTAACCTCTGTGCTGGGGTTCACCACAAATGAGCATGTTGATGAAACTGTGCTGGTCATGCTATCTGCATATAGCCTTGAGAAGCCCCCTGCTGTAAAATACAATTATGCCAAGTATATTGCCAACAAGATGCATGACCAACTGTTATGACTGAAAAGGGAAGCAATATTTAAATATTCATCATACATCTATCACCTGTTCACGTATTATCAGACAGATTGCTTCCTGTGCCCAATCAAGAAGCTAGACTCATAGGGTGAGAGGAGGTCTATCATCTTCTGGTCTTCAGTCTTCCACCAAGTCCAGAATTCTCCCTATTCATACTGTGAATTTATTGACCAATTTGTTTATCCATTCACATGCCTCTTAAAAATGACTCCTCCTGCCAGATTGTCCAAAGATATGCAGAAAATATTACAGCTATCCAGGAACTACAAAATAGGTGATTGGTATTTATACCAAAATCACACAGTTATCAGAATCTATGGTTGTGAGCTCTGTCCCTATAGGCTCGTAAGGTATGTGCTTATGAGGTTGTTTGCCCTGGAATAATATAGACAACTCATAAACTCTGATCTTACACACTTCCACAGTGCCAAGAAGAAAGCTAATCTCAAATTCAGAGACCACGTAGGCCCATTCATCATGAACAAGAAAGATGGTTGGCAAGAAGTTGATCAAATATTGGGGCAGTAGCTCAAACTTAAAAGAAGCTTCTGGTGGGTCCCTTATGACCCTGAAGGCTTTATCAGTGCTAGGAGAGTCAAGTATAGGCTGCTAGCCTATAAACATTGCCCATATCCACAAATAGAACACTTTGCCAACCAAGATGAATGGGTACCTAAATCCATAGTAGAAGAATTTAGTCAGGAAGAGAAAATGGAGCAGACTGTGAAAGATTTAGAGAAAACTCTTGACTTGGATTCTTGTCAACAGGTCCTGTTCAAGCAACCAGTCCAAGTGAGAGAAGGCACATCCACTACTCCAGCTGCACAGACTACCCAGCAAGCATCTACAACAACCACTACAGCAAAAGGCAAAGAAATAATGGATGAACAGCAAGACACAGAGGCAGGGCAGCCCAGCACCTCAAAGAATCAAACTCAAGGGAAAGCCCCTTTACAGCAAACTGGACCACCCCAAATCCTAGTTTTGCAAACACCTCTCAATGAAGAGAGAGGAAAAAAGCGAGATAGAGAGGAGGTCACACCTCCAACTAGGTCAACACAGAAACTAGAAGCCAAGAGGCCAATGGTTGACCTTGAAACAGAGGAAGAAGACATGAGTGAGGAAAGGGCAGAAAGCCACAGTAGAGAAAGACAATCCAGCCAGCAGACTGCCACTAGTTCATTTCAGCTGGAACATGCCATGCAGCAAGGCACAAAGGTATCCTCCTCAAGGCAGCAGGGCAAGAAACCAGTTGGGATCAAAGGAGGTTTCATGGAGATCAAGGCACAAAATGAATTGTTGAGAGTGCAACTCTATGAACAATTCTTGAAGGCAACTCCCTCCAAAAAACAAAGATTGATGGCTGCCTATGATATCAAAGAGGAAAAAATGATTTTTACTCATTTGAAGCCTAAAGTTCCACATCCCAAAACCTCTGCAGATTACTTAAGAACAAACTTGGAGGTCTTTTCTAAAGACATACAACACATGGATCATATAGAGCTACACAAACAGACTGGGGAAATGGTGTATGCCACACTTGCAGACAAGACCATTCTGGCCCATCAGTTAAAAGAAGCACTAAAGAACACAAATACACAGCTTGATTTGGAAAGGTTGTCTTCCTCTGCTAAGGACAATAGGATAAAGACTTTGGAAGACATAATCATTGATCTGGGACATGACCCAAAGGATCCAAAGGGTGTTAGGGCCCTTACGAAGAAAAAAGAGGATGACATTGTTGCACTGAGAAAGCAGGCAAAATTGCCTCCAACCATTCACCCTCAAACAATAGAACTTGCACAAGAAAAGCAAGTGGATGATGTCATGGATCTGCTTCTGATGATGAATCAAAGAATATTGCAAATGGAAGCAGAATTAGAGAAGGAATTGCAGGACAAGCTATGGGAGTCAACCTTCGAGCCCCCTCAAACATCTACAACTCTTGGACCTGCCCCTCCTACACAAGTAGCAGCAACCCCTCCTGCCATTCCAGCACCAACCACAGCTACATCAGCAACAGGAGCAACCAAAGAAGCAACAGCAGCAACAGAATCCAGCGTGAGTATGGAGGACTTGATGAAAGCTATCAAAGAGCTTGAAAATCAAGTGACAGAAATAAATGATGCCAAGGATAGACTGGCCAAGCTAGAGGCCAGCTATGGTAAGTCCAAGATGACAGTGGCAGAAAAGCAAAGAGAAATAAAGGCCTTGGAGGCCAAAGTAAAAACTTTGGAAAAAGAATTGCTCCTAGGAAAGACCTTAGCAGAAATAAAGAAGATAATTTGGGCCAAAATTGGCCAATCAATACATGACCAATGGAGGTCAATCCAGGCAATACATGAGCAGGTTGAACTAATTAGCATGGCTCATGTTGAAATACAAAGAGCCAGAACAACACTAGGAATCATGCCTGAGCAAGCCAATAAAATGATACATTTCCTCAATAACCACACTAGGGAGGAATTGGCAACTCTAGAGATAAACAGCAGAACAGACACCATCCTAACAGCTAAGAAAGTGCTGACCTTGAGGAACTTCACTCAAACTCTAGAGAGAAAATGTCAGGAAATGAAAGTAGAAATTGATGAATTCAGGGCAAAAATGATAGTGTTACAAGATAAAGGACTGCCAAGCCTAGTGACTGGCACAGGACACCTACTGTCATATAATCAGTATATCACAAGGAACAACAATTATGTTGAAAATCAAATAACAGAATCCAGCCGCTCCACAGAAGAAACATGGCCTCCCTCTGGGCAGTCTCTGTATGACAAACTGGAAAATCTATTTTTTATTGAGCATGAGATAAAACATCTGTTTGAAGTGCCTCTAAACTTCTACAGATATACAGAAGCAGATGAAACCCTGGTGAAGATAAGGAGACATTAGCTACCTCCAGCTGATTGGTGGCAGGCAATGCTGGAAATTCTGCCCAGGTGATGCCACTATTTTATTTCTTTTTTGTGAAAAATCAGAGCTCAGTCACAATACAGGTCAGCAGATAGATCAGCACGCAGGTATCACAGGAAGCATCCGTACAGTGACTCACCAAAGCACCCAGACAGCAGGCTCAACTAGCGAAGAATTAAAGGCACTGCTACAGCCAACTTTCCTGAGCCATAAAGTCAAAAGTTGTCTGACAGAAAGATAGTTGCCATCTCAGCATTAAATGTTGTAGTTATTTCCTTCATTTACTTTTTGTAAGAGAGTTGGTGGTGCAATTTATTGCACAATAACTCACTATTGAGATATTTTGTATCCCATTTTTGTATATATATCCCCTCAAAGAATGTATTGAGGGACGGTTGTAGTGAAACTCTTTCTGAAGAGCTCTATTCTATACTTGAAACATTTTGATAATAAAAATTGCTGGTGGAGTTCCTGGTTCCTATGCTGTCTGAAGATGGAATTGAATAGCCCTGTTGTGTTGCAGACTTCCTGTGCCATTTGCTGGAACAATAAGTTATTCTGAACTGTGTATGTGTTTTTCTGTGTATGCCATAATTCATATATTTTCATAATCATAGTAAATAGAGAAAAGGAATAGCTTAGGATTTGTTTGAGCACACCCTATGCTCAATCTCCATTTCTAAATATGTTTTCTTCTGGATTAGCCATGGATATGAATTCTTAATTGCTCATGTCTAAACTAATTCTATCACTGTGAATATTGTTTAATAATTCTTAACTGCTCTTAAGCAATGCTTTCATTTTTCCTTTGTTAGCATAGTGAAAGATTCTTAATTGCCTTTCACTCACTAATTCCATAACTTCATCACAAAATTTGATAAATTGTTCCACAGATGCCTATCTGGCTTTGCAGCAATACTCTGTCTTCATAAACATTCTTCAGCAGCACTCTACCTGAACTCCATTGCCCAATGGACCAAACTGTTCTATAATCTATACCTCAGCTCTTTTTGAATTCACTAACCCACCAAACTCAAACAAATTGTACACAACAACTAGCCTAAAATCATCCACCAACAAAGCTAAATTATAAAGAGAGAGCCCTCTCTAGTCACAGGTAAGCTAGGACCTGTAACTGAAAGATTGGTCAGTGGTTACCTCAGTCGTATTCCCTTTAGGAAGCAAGGAACAACCTGAGTCCTAATATTAATGGCGACTCCACTGGGGACTTATTTCAAAATTACCAATTGAAAGGAAATAAGCTTCCTGTTTAAACTGTATCATAAGATACCAAGGAAAGAAAACTTAGAAGCTGGCTCCAAAGAAGAAATGTCGTTACACTAGGTCCAACCCTGACCCTAATCCCCCAGCTATCTTTGAAAACCCCAACTTAATCCCCAAGATCTTGAAGAAACAAGAGCAGCTAGGAGAGCTCTCAGATTTAGATACAGAACCAATTCATGAGAGCCATATTCCTACTCCTGTCAAAGCATCAGTTCATCCTCACATAACCCCTACTTATCCTAGTTCCTCATCCACTTCCCAAGGTAGTTTCCCCACTCCTCCATCCCCAACACACCTTACTCCTATTATCCCTGTTGTTCCAGTTGTTCCACTCCTTCTTTCTGTCCCTTTTATCCCTGCAAATATGGCTAGATATGCTCCTTTACACCTACCTGCAAATCCAGGGGCAATGCCCCAAGACTATCAAAGCAAAATCACTTACTTTGATGGTACTGGCACTTATACAGCCTAGAAACACACCAAGAGAATGCAGGACTATTTTGAGAACTATGAGATAGATGATGAAGATGTAAGAATGAAAATTTTTGTACAAAGTTTAACAGGGGATGTAAGGAACTGGTTTAGGTCTCTAGCTGCAAATTCTATACTCAATCCTGATGCCTTATACCTAAGTTTTTTAAACATATGGGAAAAGAAGAAAGACCCTCTACGCATACTAACAGAGTATGATAACTTGAAAAGGGGTCCACAAGAAACAGTGCAAGATTACTGTGCTAGGTTCAATAATGTTTATAACGCCATCCCTCAGAACTTGAGACCCCCACCTGATCTGGCCTTGATCAAATTCCCCTGATGGATTTGATCCAGATATGGCATATCAATTAAGAGAAAGAGCACCTCCAAGTCTTGCAGACATGCAGAATATAGCTGTAAGTGTGGAGGCAAACCTGATTGCCAAGAGAACCAGAGCAAAAAATGAGAGAAGAACAACATTTAAAGACGAACCCTCAACCTCTGACCAAAATCTAGATGCAATCATGAAGGGTATGGAGAGGTTGGGAGATAGATTTGAGACCATGGAGAGAAAGTCCTCTTGGGAAGGGCAAACAAACAACACCACCAGGAATCCCAATTTTAGAAAAAACCAAAACCCAAATGCTGGAAGGACTGGTCCTGATCAAAATATCAAACCTCCATTTCAAGAAAACTATGCAGAGGCCTCAACCACTAGTGAACAAATAGAAGATCCCCACATCAATCTAATGGGTTTGGACAGTGAACAACAAATATTCTTAACACAAGATGATCAACAAGCCCAAGAATACAATCAATTCCAAGCAAAATCTGGTGAGTCATTTGATTTCAGAGAAGGGTATGACACAACAGTTTATGAAGTACACAAACAATACAAGTTAAGAAGTAGAACCATAGATGTATCTGACAATACCAAACAAACAAACACCAAATTGCCCAAAAAATCTAGTGATAAAGCCATTTCAGCAGAGTCCTCAGATAAAAAACCCCAGAGGGAGGTCACAGTGGAAGATATATCTAATATACAGCCTCCAGTAAAACCTACATCTACACCACTTATTCCAACAGAAATATTGGGTAGACCTCTAGAAAACAGACCCAATCCAAGCATACCCCAAAACAATGTACCTGACCAGGATAAGGTCACCCAAAATTCAGCAGAGAAAGAAAAACTTGCTGCTCACAATATAAAAATTCAGATGGAAAAACCTTTTAATCTAGAAACAGAAACTAGCAAACTAAAGATAGCAATTCCTCTTTCTGAACTAGCCAAACATGAGGTCTTCAGACAACAAATTAATAAATCATTGCAAGTACCAGAGAATAGGGATGCAGTTAATATTCTGGATGATCAACTAGAGCTAATTTTTGGCTCAGAAGCCAATCGAAAATCAGTAGATGGAGGGACTCCTCCATTCTATGTAAGCCTAAACATTCATGACAAAGTACTACACAATGCCATGTTTGAATCAGGGGACTCTCATAACCTAATGCCCAAAACAGTAATGGAAAAACTTGAATTAGGTATCACCAGAACCTATAAAGATTTGTTTTCATTCGATTCCAACCAGGTGAGATGTTTAGGCCTGATCAAAGACCTTTGTGTATCCCTAGTCCAATATCCAGCCAAAACAATTCTAATGGATGTATTAGTAGCTGACATTCCACCCAAATATGGTATGCTTTTATCAAGATCATGGGGTGCCAAACTCCAAGGATCTCTGCAACTAGACATGTCATATTCCACAATCTCAGTCTTTGGCCAGCCAAAGAGACTGTACTAAGAAACACTGATGAAATATGTGGTCAGCAGTCAGGAGAAGCCCCAAAACTTCCCAATCTACTCCATTCATTCAGACATGGACTCATTCATACTATACAATGCTGATATATGTCCCAAAACTGAGGTCAAGCTCCTAGAAACAACAGAAACCAGGCATATGAATGAACAATCCACAGCTCCAAATCAAAAGATCATTGATGTAATCAAACCAACAGAGTCTGCTGATAGATCACAAGAATCACCAAAACTAGAGCTGCCCACTGAACAAGTCTGTAAATCCATTGAAACAAGCATTGATCAAGAGACCTTGTGGTATTTAGAATTTGATGGGTCAGTAAACAAGCTTAGAATAGGAGCAGGGGTCTGGATACACAATACTCAAAATGACCATGCTCTAGGTCATGCATATAGGCTTAACTTCAGATGTACAAATAACATGGCTGAATATGAGGCCCTTTTACTAAGTCTCAAACTAATTAAGAGTCTAGGAGTGACCAAAGTCTCCATATTGGGGGATTCAGACCTAATTATACAACAGATAAAGGGAACTTT
>APFE031324443.1:656-89407 GCA_000404065.3 Pinus taeda | reverse complement strand
ATTGGGTGATTCAGACCTAATTATACAACAGATAAAGGGAACTTTTGTCACAAATGATCCCAGGTTAAGGTCTTATAGCTTAGCAGTGACAGATTTGTTGAGCAACTTCCTGGAATATCAGCTCACCAAAATACCTAGGAGCCACAACTTACATGCTCATAGTTTGGCAACTTTTGCAAGCACCTGTAAACTTCCTTTTGGGCCTAACCACCAGTTCACTGCTGAGATTAAACACAGGCCTTCTATCCCAGACAATGTAGATAATTGACAAGTATTTGAGAATGATACTCAGATAAACAATTTTTTGACCATGAAGGAGGAATTCTCAAACTTAAACATTGACACAAACATTAGGGATGATCAGCACCAAATTGATTAACTGAAAACAAGTATATCAGCTGAAACAACAGACCTGATATTACATCCTAAAACCTTTGACTCTGCTAATTTACAGAAGCTAAAATCAACAGAGCTTGATGAAATTATTGAAGAAGAAACTGAAGTAATTCAACTAAAGGATAATTTCTTGCCCAGAGGTCTTACTCCTTTAGAAGACATTTTTGATTCAAACGATCTCCCTAAGAAACCAAAGATGCAACCCATCAATGTAGAAATAGAGGAGTGTAAGATTGGGACCATTGAAAATCCCAAAATGGTCAAGCTTTCTAGAACCTTACCTCCTGATAAGAAATCAGAATATATTAAACTTTTCAAAGAGTTTCAAGATGTGTTTGCCTGGAGTTATGAGGACCTTAAATCCTATGATACTACAGTTATCCAGCACACAATACCCCTGAAAGAAAACCAGAAACCCTTTAAACAGAAACTGAGAAGAGTAAATCCAGTTCTTCTTCCCCTAATTCAAAAGGAACTAAAACGAATGTATGAAGCTGGGATCATTGCACCTATAAGATTTTCTGAATGGATTTCTAACCTTGTACCTACAAGAAAGAAAACTGGGGAGATAAGACTTTGTGTTCATCTGAGAAATTTAAACAAAGTCTCTCTCAAAGACCACTACCCCTTGCCAAAAATGGATCACATCTTACAAAGGGTTGTGGGAGCTTCAAGGATCTCACTACTAGATGGCTTCTCAGGATTTAATCAAATTTTAGTTCACCCAGATGATCAAGATAAAACAGCTTTCACCACACGTTGGGGAACTTTCAAATATGTCAAAATGCCTTTTGGACTCAAGAATGTTGGAGCCACATTTCAAAGGGCAATGGACATAGCCTTTGCCAAAGAAATCCATGATTTCTTAGTCATCTACCTTCATGATCTCACAACCTTCTCAAAATCAGACCAAGAACATTTAAAACACCTCAGACAAGTGTTCTTAATTTGCAGAAAGTATGGCATTTCTTTGAACCCAAAGAAATCACTATTTGGCCTGGAAGAAGGCAAGCTCCTAGGTCATATAATTTCAAAAGATGGCATAAGAATTGACCCTGATAAGATTCAAGCTATACTTCAGGTTCCCCATCCAAGAAACATCAAAGAATTACAAGCCTTTTTAGGAAAGATTAATTTCCTAAGAAGATTTATTCCTAACTTGGCTAAGCTGATAAGATTGTTGAACAATATGCTCAAGAAAGATGCCAAGGTCAAATGAACAGTTGAGGCTAAACAAGCTTTTGAAGAAATCAAGATAGCTTTAACAAAAACACCTGTGTTTACAAGCCCTAGTTTTGATAGAGATTTTATAATCTTCTCCTTTGCTTCTGAACATACAATTGCTATTGTCTTACTGCAAAAGGATGACTTAGGATGTGAAAAACCTATTGCCTTTTTCAGTAAAGCCCTTAGGGATGCCCCACTCAAGTACAAGATCATGGAAAAGCAAGCATATGCCCTTGTAAAAGCCATAAAGGATTTCAAAGTTTACATCTTGTACTCTCACATAGTTGCATATGTGCCCAATGCAGTAGTCAAAGACATTTTAACTCAAGAGGGAATTGAAGGCAAGAGGGGCAAATGGATTGCCAATATCCTGGAATATGATATAGAAATCAAACCAACAAAACTTATAAAAGGACAAGGGCTAGCTAAACTAATGACTGAAACTAATTTCCAAGCCCTTGAAATCAATGAACTAGATAACGAACAGGAGATGGCGACTCCACAGATCAATCAAGCATTTTTAGAATCACCTTGGTATGCTGACATATGTTTTGTATTATTAAACCTGCAAGCTCCTCCAGGGTTATCCATAACCAAGAACAGATTTCTAAAATTGAAAGCTGCAAAATTTTGTATCATAGACAATGTTTTATTTTGGAAAAATCATGAAGGTGTCCTACTTAACTGCCTAACTTCAGATGAAGCTGATAAGGTCCTTAGAGAATTTCATGCAGGAGATTGTGGAGGGCACTTATATTGGAAATCCACAGCTGATAAAATCCCGAGGGCTGGATTTTATTGGCCCTCCCTATTCACTGATTCAAAAAAGTTTGTCATGTCATGTCATAAATGTCAGATCTTTGAAGGTAAGAAAAAGTTGCTACCCTTACCCATCAAGCCCATTTCAACTGAAAAACCATTTCAACAATGGGGCTTAGATTTCATTGGGGAAATTCACCCTTCATCCTCAGGCCAGCATAGATGGATCCTGACAGCTACTGATTACTTTACCAAATGGATAGAGGCCATACCTTGCAGACAAGAAAATGACTCAACTATCATACAATTCCTAGAAACCAATATCTTGTCTAGATTTGGCTACCCAGAGAAAATCATAACAGATAATGCAGCTGCCTTTAAATCCAAGAGAATGATCAGCTTCTGTCACAAATATCATATCACCCTAGGTCATTCAACAACCTATTACCCTCAAGGCAATGTCCTAGCTGAGTCCTCCAATAAAAGCCTCATCAACATCATTAAAAAGGTCTTGGAGGAGAACAAAAATAATTGGCATAAGAAGCTGGTAAATGCACTATGGGCAGATAGGTTGACCACTAAAAGATCTATTGATACTAGCCCATATGAGTTGGTGTATGGCCTGGAAGCTGTGTTCCCATCATCTCTTGGGATCCCTGTGATCAAATTGCTGCAGGAAATATAGGCTAAACCCAATGATATCCAGAGGAGGATCAATCAAACAATTCACTTACAGCAAACAAGGGAAGAAGTGTATCAGAGAACCCAGGTTCTACAAGAGAAGCTAAAAAATGTGTTTGACAAAAGAACAAAAGCTGAAGACTTTTTTATAGGGAACAAAGTATTGAAATGGGACTCTAGGAGGGAAGACAAAGGAAAGCATGGAAAATTTGACTTTCTGTGGAAAGGGCCATTTGTAATTCAAGCTGTGCAAGGCAATAACACCTTTTTTCTAAAGAGTCTGGATGAGTCAAATAATGATGAAGGCCCAGTGATGGGAGAATGCTCAAGCACTATTATGACCCATGAGCATAGCACAGTTACATATTGTACATAAATATCTATATTTTCAGCATTTTTCTTTTGTACAACAGATAGATAAAAGAACAACCACAACAGATTTTGAAGAATGATCAGCAAAACCATATAAAAAATGACATAGATGCTTGAAAAGCTACATAAACAAATTTGAGGAAGGTCTACAGAGCAGAGAACCAATGATAGACAGTGAAACAGGTTAGCAAGACATAAAATGGTAATTCTTGCACAAATGAGGTCATAAGACACTGCATACCAGCTCACTAGTTTCAGATCAAAGGTGTCAATATTAGAGAAGATTCACTGCAGTAAGAAGAGGAAAATAAGGTCATCTGATGTGTTGTTCTTGGCTTTCCTCCAGGAAAAGCCATCCCCAAGTGGAGCCACTGTTAGGTTATACCAATAGGTTTCATCTTTCATGATTGACAGTGGAAGGGCTAAATATGTTCATCATTGCAGGCTGCAAAGGTTCCATATTTTGTGTACATAATATGAAAATTAAAAAATGAAAAGAGGGTATGCCTTAAAAGAATAATCAAAAGGCAAGAAAAACAAATGGTCAAAAGAAAAGTGAAAATGAACCCCAAACAGACCAGGAAAGTGGCCAGTCAAAATGCCACTACTATCTTCTAGGCAGTATCATACTCTACAAATACTGCTGCTAATCATACTTGATGAATGGCCTAATAGTCTAAACTGGACCATGCCATGTTTAAATTGCTTGTTGCAGAATAGAGAATGTTTCCTGTCCAAACAGCTCAAGCTTGGCAGATGACTAGCTAGGTAGAGAAATGAAATAGCCCAACTGCTTAATCTGGGTCCTTGGAAGAAATAAGGGTACATTTAGATAGGAGGGCAATCAAAAGAAAAAGAGAACAATCAGGGTCTGCTAATTCAAGTGCACCCACTTCAGGTGAAGAAAAAATGTTAGGATTACTAGGATGGGTAAGTAGTGCAAGGTTGCAAAAATGGAGGGCCATCACCAATTGGCTTATCAAGTACAAAGGCTCATTCCACTTAGGGTATTGGCATCAAAAGCAGAGGGTGGAGGAAAAAACATTGGAAGCATGTCTAATTTCCCCTATTTTCCCAAACATCATTTACTAACATCCCCAAGGACCTTGAGATATACTCAAGTGTCCTGTTCCACTTCAGTTCATGACCAAGTACCAGGTCAAACTATGAAGTTCATTCAAGGAAAAGAAGGCATATTTTTTGTGTAAAAACCTTCATTCTCAATTCCCTCACCCTCCATTCCTAAGTTTTACTTCTTGAAACTTAGTCTTTACCCCTTCACTCACCTCACAATGTCATATTAACAACTAACATATTATTTAGCTCCCTAACTACCCCCCTTCCCTAATTCTATTAGGATCTATGAAAAAATTCCCAAAAAAAATGTATAAATACCCTCGCCCTAGCACTATAGCTATATAACCCTTCCTTGGGAAATATTAACCCATCAGGGGTTAGTATTAACCCCCTTTGACCCTAAAACTATGGATTTTCAAGCAAAACTATGGTTAAAAATAAAAAAATAAAAATCCACGCCCCTACTAAACCTCCCTACCCCTTTTCCGCGCTGAAATTGATGTTTGCAATGTTTTTTAATTAAAACATTAATTATTAAACCCAAAAACCCAAATCCTAATGTTTATAACCCACCCCCCGCTTGATTTATTTAAAACTATTAAACTAATAGGTGGGTCCCCGTGCCTTAACACACCGTTGCACAACAATTGCCGCCCACTATCCAATCACCGGCCCCACTCATCCAATCATGGGCGGTCTTTTTCGCTGGAGAGTTGCCCGACCTTTTGCGTCAGGGGGATTGGCGGTATTACCGCCGTACCCCCGCCACGCGTCGACCTCCCGTGTTGTTCGGAGCCCCCCCACCCCCCCCCTTAAACCGCTTACCACCTATGGGGCCTCCGGGGAAACCACTTACCGCCCGTCCCCCTTCGCTGATGTCACACCCTCGTCAGCGTGATGTCACCTCGCCTTTTCGCCACCGCACCTCCACGTCACCTCCACGTCATCTCTCCACCCGTCTGCCCTGCCACCGTGTCACTACCACCTGGCCACCCACGTCAGCTGCCACGTCACCCTGCTGTACCCGGACCCATGATGACATCAGCATGACTTCATCACCAAAAAGGCGCCAAAGGGCCAAAATTGCATAAAAAGACGTGAAATGACCGTTATTCGTCATTTTCATTCGTCGTTTCCGGAGCACTCTGCATGCAAAAAACGTCATTCAACGGCCGAAATCAAGAATTCACTCGCAAAAGTTGCTGCCGCCCTCATTGTCGACCCAAGTACCTGCAACTAATACAACTCAACGCCTCCTGCACCGTAAAAACCAGGTATTTGCCGCATGCAACCCTCTTTTCCCGCATTTCTCCTATTTTTCTCCTAAATTCATGTAAAGAAACTCTGCAAAAGATCCTCACTGATAAATTGTCCACTAGAAACACTCAAAGGCCTGGTAAAATCCCTGCACCACAAGACTCTGCAAGAAACCCGTGCCCTTATGCAAATTCACCATAAAACCAATCGGAGAATCCAAGCTACCGACTAAAAGCGAATACAACTGCTCCCTCATCCCTGTTATCAGAAATTCCCTTAAAAAAGCCAGCTAATTAGCTCAAACACACTCTGGTTCTTCCAACAGAGTGCCCCTCAGTTCATCAAAACCTGTAAGAGTTTCCTTATACTCTCAAGCTGCTCACTGCCAAACACAATTTAGCAGGCATTCCTCAACCTTTGCACCAATCCTAAACTCAAGTAAACATCCAGTTAAAATCAGACATGGCCACTCCATCTGCACTGGACGTAGCTCCTGTGAATCCACCCAATAAAGAGCTTGAAGCTATGCCACTGGTAGACAATGATTTCCTCATTGCAGATTTTGTGGCAGAGAGGAACCACTTATAGACCTTCTGCCAGCTGAGGAATAGTCAATTGGACAATAGTGACATGTATGGCATCTGGGAGTCCAATCTGCCAACCTACTTCCTACCATCTGTAAATGTCTTTCCTGAAGTCATTCACCTCTGTGCAGAAAACTATGACCAGAAGCTCAGAGCTGTGAAGTCTCCATTTGGGAGCATCCTCTTTTACATAACACCAGACTCCATCAATCAAATGTTGAACTACAAACAAACCTAGCTGCTATACCCATTTTCCATTAAGTACTTGCTGGATGAGGGCTCCAAGCTCTCTAACACAGACATTGCTGCAGTGGCCAAAAATTTCATGAAGGCAGACTGCCAACCTTCTGGACCACCTCCTTTTTCATATGCAAATTTCAATGAGGTAGGCAAGCTGCTGGTGGACATGTTAACCTCTGTGCTGGGGTTCACCACAAATGAGCATGTTGATGAAACTGTGCTGGTCATGCTATCTGCATATAGCCTTGAGAAGCCCCCTACTGGAAAATACAATTATGCCAAGTATATTGCCAACAAGATACATGACCAACTGTTAAGGCTGAAAAGGGAAGCAATATTTAAATACTCATCATACATCTATCACCTGTTCATGTATTGTCAGACGTATTGCTTCCAGTGCCCAATCAAGAAGCTAGACTCACAGGGTGAGAGGAGGTCTGTCATCTTCTGGTCTTCAGTCTTCCACCAAGTCCAGAATTCTCCCTATTCATACTGTGAATTTATTGACCAATTTGTTTATCCAGTCACATGCCTCTTAAAAAGGAATCCTCCTCCCAGATTGTCCAAAGATATGCAGAAAATCTTACAGTTGTCCAAGAACTACAAAATAGGTGATTGGTATTTATACCAAAATCACACAGTTATCAAAATCTATGGTTGTGAGCTCTGTCCCTACAGGCTCCCAAGGTATGTGCCTATGAGGTTGTTTGCCCTGGAATAATATAGACAACTCATAAACTCTGATCTTACACACTTTCATAGTGCCAAGAAGAAAGCTAATCTCAAATTCAGAGACCACCTAGGCCCATTCATCATGAACAAGAAAGATGGTTGGCAAGAAGCTGATCAAATATTGGGGCAGTAGCTCAAACTTAAAAGAAGCTTCTGGTGGGTCCCTTATGACCGTGAAGGCTTTATCAGTGCTAGGAGAGTCAAGTATAGGCTGCTAGCCTATAAACATTGCCCATATCCACAAATGTAACACTTTGCCAACCAAGATGAATGGGTACCTGAATCCATAGTAGAAGAATTTAGTCAGGAAGAGAAAATGGAGCAGACTGTGAAAGATTTAGAGAAAACTCTTGACTTGGATTCTTGTCAACAGGTCCTGTTCAAGCAACCAGTCCAAGTGGGAGAAGGCACATCCACTGCTCCAGCTACACAGACTACCCACCAAGCATCTACAACAACCACTACAGCAAAAGGCAAAGAAATAATGGATGAACAACAAGAGACAGAGGCAGGGTAGCCCAGCACCTCAAAGGATCAAACTCAAGGGCAAGCCCCTTTACAGCAAACTGGACCACCCCAAATCCCAGTTTTTCAAACACCTCTCAATGAAGAGAGAGGAAAAAAGCGAGATAGAGAGGAGGTCACACCTCCAACTAGGTCAACACAGAAACTAGAAGCCAAGAGGCCAATGGTTGACCTTGAAACAGAGGAAGAAGACATGAGTGAGGAAAGGGCAGAAAGCCACAGTAGAGAAAGACAATCCAGCCAGCAGACTGCCACTAGTTCATTTCAGCTGGAACATGCCATGCAGCAAGGCACAAAGGTATCCTCCTCAAGGCAGCAGGGCAAGAAACCAGTTGGGATCAAAGGAGGTTTCATGGAGATCAAGGCACAAAATGAATTGTTGAGAGTGCAACTCTATGAACAATTCTTGAAGGCAACTCCCTCCAAAAAACAAAGATTGATGGCTGCCTATGATATCAAAGAGGAAAAAATGATTTTTACTCATTTGAAGCCTAAAGTTCCACATCCCAAAACCTCTGCAGATTACTTAAGAACAAACTTGGAGGTCTTTTCTAAAGACATACAACACATGGATCATATAGAGCTACACAAACAGACTGGGGAAATGGTGTATGCCACACTTGCAGACAAGACCATTCTGGCCCATCAGTTAAAAGAAGCACTAAAGAACACAAATACACAGCTTGATTTGGAAAGGTTGTCTTCCTCTGCTAAGGACAATAGGATAAAGACTTTGGAAGACATAATCATTGATCTGGGACATGACCCAAAGGATCCAAAGGGTGTTAGGCCCTTATGAAAAAAAAACAGGATGACATTGCCTGCACTGAGAAGCAGCAAAATTGCCTCAACAGCTTCACCACCCAAACAACAGAACTGCACAAAAAAGCAAGTGGATGATGCCATGGATTGCTTCTGATGAGAATCAAAAATATTGCAAATGGAAGTAGAATTAGAGAAGGCATTGCAGGACAACAGAAGGGAGTCAACCCTCAGCCCCCTCAAACATCTATACTCTTGGACCTGCCCTCCTACACAAAGCAGCAACACCTCCTGCATCAAGCACCAACCACAGCTACATCAGCAACAGGAGCAAACAACAGAACAACAGCAGCAACAGAATCAGCATGAGTATGGAGGACTTGATGAAAGCTGTCAAAGAGCTGAAACTCAAGTGACAGAAATAAATGAAGCCAAGGATAGACTGCCCAAGCTAGAGGCCAGCTATGATAAGTCCAAGATGACAGTGGCAGAAAAGCAAAGAGAAATAAAGGCCTTGGAGGCCAAAGTAAAGACTTTGGAAAAGGAATTGCTCCTAGGCAAGACCTTAGCGGAAATAAAGAAGATAATTTGGGCCAAAATTGGCCAATCAATCCATGACCAATGGAGGTCAATCCAGGCAATACATGAGCAGGTTGAACTAATAGCCATGGCTCATGTTGAAATACAAAGAGGCAGAACATCACTAGGAATCATGCCTGAGCAAGCCAATAAAATGATTCATTTCCTCAATAACCACACTAGGGAGGAATTAGCAGCTCTAGAGATAAACAGTAGAACATACACCATCCTGACAGCTAAGAAAGTGCTGACCTTGAGGAACTTCACTCAAACTCTAGAGAGAAAATGTCAGGAAATGAAAGCAGAAATTGATGAATTCAGGGCAAAAATGACAGTGTTACAGGATAAAGGACTGCCAAGCCTAGTGACTGGCACAGGACAACTGCTGTCATATAATCAGTATATCACAAGGATCAACAATTATGTTGAAAATCAAATAACAGCATCCAATAGCTCCACAGAAGAAATAGGGCCTCCCTCTGGGCAGTCTCTGTATGACAAACTAGAAAATCTATTTTTTATTGAGCATGAGATAAAACATCTATTTGAAATGCCTCCAAACTTCTACAGATATATAGAAGCAGACGAAACCCTAGTGAAGATAAGGAGACATCAACTACCTCCAGCTGATTGGTGGCAGGCAATGCTGGAAATTCTGCCCAGGTGATGCCACTATTTTATTTCTTTTTTGTGAAAAATTAGAGCTCAGTCACAGTACAGGTCAGCACACAGATCAGCACGCAGGTATCGCAGGAAGCATCTGTATAGTGACTCACCAAAGCACCCAGACAGCAGGCTCAACTAACACAGAATTAAAGGCACAGCTACAACCAACTTTCCTGAGCCATAAAGTCAAAAGTTGTCTGATAGAAAGATAGCTGCCATCTCAGTATTAAATGTTGTAGTTATTTCCTTCATTTACTTTTTGTAAGAGAGTTGGTGGTGCAATTTATTACACAATAACTCACTATTGAGTTTATTTGTATCCCATTTTTGTATATATATCCCCTCAAAGAACGGATTGAGGGTCGGTTGTAGTGAAACTCTTTCTGAAGAGCTCTATTGTATACTTGAGACATTTTGATAATACAAATTGCTGGTGGAGTTCCTGGTTCCTATGCTGTCTGAAGATGGAATTGAATAGCCCTGTTGTGTTGCAGAATTCCTGTGTCATTTGCTAGAACAATAAGTTATTCTGAACTGTGTATGTGTTTTTCTCTGTATGCCATAATTCATATATTTTCATAATCATAGTAAATAGAGAAAAAGAATAGCTTAGGATTTGTTTGAACACACCCTATGCTCAATCTCCATTTCTAAATATGTTTTCTTTTGGATTAGCCATGGATATGAATTCTTAATTGCTCATGTCTAAACTAATTCCATCACTGTGAATATTGTTTAATAATTGTTAACTGCTCTTAAGCAATGCTTTCATTTTTCCTTTGTTTGCATAGTGAAAGATTCTTAGTTGCCTTTCACTCACTAATTCCATAACTTCATCACAAAATTTGATAAATTGTTCCACAGATGCCTATCTGGCTTTGCAGCAATACTCTGTCTTCATAAACATTCTTCAGCAGCACTCTACCTGAACTCCGTTTCCCAATGGACCAAACCTTTCTATAATCTACACCTCAGCTCTTTTTGAATTCACCAACCCACCAAACTCAAACAAAACTACACACAACAACTAGCCTAAAATCATCCACCAACAAAGCTAAATTATAAAGAGAGAGCCCTCTCTGGTCACAGGTAGGCTAGGACCTGAAATTGAAATATTGGTCAGTGGTTACCTCAGCCGTATTCCCTTTAGGAAGCAAGGAACAACCTGAGTGTTAACATAGCCCACGTAGTTAATCGGGGGGTTAGAATGGGGGTGGAGCCGCCCCTTCGTTACACTGATTGCATAGTGAGGGAGTCACAGGGAGTTTGAGGGGTGTAGGTAACCCCCCTCTATGTGGTCCGGGGCAGTGGCCCGAATTTTTTTTTTTTTGGACCCTATATTAGGTTGGGCAGACCTACCTATTGTTTTGTATATGTTTTTTGCACATGATTTTGGACATGATGGTTTTCGTTCCATGGTTTTGGACGCGATGCTTTTCGATCCATGGTTTTGGATGCGATGGTTTTCGTTCCATGGTGTTGGATGCTTTAGAATGTATAAATATGTATTGTAACATTGAAAGGAGCATAATGAAAAATCAACCTGGTAGTCTGAGTTTTGGGATCCAGGGGAAAATCTCTGTCTATATGTGTTTTATGTGTTATGCTCTCACATTATTTATTTTCTGTCTTAGAATTCGTATGTAGGTAATTTTTGTATGGGGTTAAAACCTACATTTGGTATCAAAGTTGTTTTTGCTTCAAGGGGACGCCTTTGTTGTTGAGGGGTTTCACTTAGGCCTGTGGTAGACCTTGTTCAGTGGGAGATCTACGAGATTGATTCTAGAGGTGAAAGAAGATGGCAAGCAGAGGAAAGATAAAGATCAAGAAATTTAATGGTCATAGTTTTTAGTTGTGGAAACTCAAGATGGAGGATCTATTGGTGGATAAAGATCAGTGGATCGTGGTAGATCCGGTTACTAAACCAATGGGAGTGTTTGATGAAGAATGGAAGAAGTTGGATCAAAAGGCAAAGAGCACAATACGATTGTGTGTCTCAGATTCAGTATTGCTGAATGTATCAGGGGAAGCTACGGTGAAATATTTACGAGACCAGTTAGGGACTTTGTACTAGTCTAAGTCTCTGGTGAATAAATTGTTCCTACAGAAAAATTTGTATAACCTAAGGATGAAAGATGGAGACTAAGTGACAGAGCATCTGAACGCATTTAATACTATGGTAAGTTAGTTATTATATGTTGATATTAAAATTTCAGATGAAGATAAGTGCATCACCTTGTTGTGTTACCTACCAGATGCGAGGGATAGTTTGGTTACTGCAATAGGTAGCAATACAACTGCCTTGCAGTTTGATGAAATAGCCTCATCATTGCTGACGGAGGATATGAGACGGAAAAATATAGAGAGCAAGAATGGTGATGCCTTGTCTATATGAGGATGGTTGTAGAACAAAAACAAAAATAAGTTATCGAGTGGGAGATCTAAATCTCCAAGAAAACCTGTAAAGGTGGTGTGCTGGAAATGCGGAAAGGAAGGGCACTACAAAAGGGACTGTAAATATAAAGCTCCTAATAAAGGAAAGGGATCTGATGATACTCCTTCTACAGAGACAAAAACCACCTCAGATGAAGGTGGGGATGTGTACTTGGCTTCTTCAAGTACACATGTAGATCATAAGGCATGGTTGATTGACTAAGGTGCATACTTTCACTTCACTCCCCACAGAGAGTGGTTCTGCGAGTGTGAGAAATACGATGGTGGTGATGTCTTCTTAGGGGATGATAGGAAGGCTGGAATCCTTGGTTGCAAAAAAGTAAAGTTGAAGTTTCAAGGTGGAAGGGTTAGAAAACTTTAGGGTGTTCTGCATATTCTTGCATTGGCCAGAAATTTGATTTTTGTAAGAAATTTAGATGATGCAGGTGTAAAAACAGTGTTCAAGAAGGATACCTGCAACATGGTTCGAGGAGCACTGGTATTGATGTGGGGAGTTCAGATTGGAACTCTGTACAAGCTGCAAGGTAGCACTATTGTTGATGTATGCAACAACTCTATGGTTCTTGAAAGTGTATCAGAAAATCTAGTGCTCTCTGGAGACAAGACCATGATCTAGCATCAAAGGCTTGGACATATTAGAGTGAAGGGCCTTCAAATACTTCATGGTAAAGGTATGGTAGAAGGTATGAGTAATAGCTCTCTGAATTTTGATTTTTGTGAAAATTGTTTATATGGGAATTAGAATCGGGTGAGTTTCCCCTCTGGTGATAAGAGGGCGAAATAGAAATTAGAACTTGTGCATAGTAATGTGTTTGGACCTATGAAGGTTCTATCATTGGTTAAGTCTATGTACTACGTATCATTTCTAGATGACTTATCAAGGAATACATGGATGTATTTCCTTAAGAAGAAATCTAAAGTCTTTGACAAGTTTAAAGAATTTAAGGCTCTGGTGGAAAATCAGACAGAGAAGAAGATAAAGTTGTTGAAGACAGATAATGGTGGAGAGTTTTGAAACAAGGGATTTGAAGAATTCTATAAGAAGTATGGTATAGCATGGAAAAGTACTACTCCATACACACTTGAGCAAAATGGAGTTGTAGAAAAAATGAACAAGACGTCGATGGAATAAGGAAGAAGCATGCTCAGTGGTGTCCAGTTAGGACAAGAATTTTGGGTAGAGGCGGTGGAGACATCATGTTACCTAGTCAACAGATCACCTTCACCAGCGTTGGAGGATAAGACTTGAAAAGAGGTATGGATTGGTAAGAAACCTTCTCTTTCACATTTGAGGATATTTGGATGTGATGCATATGTACATTTTCCAGCAAAGAAAATAACCAAGTTGGATAGTAAATCTGAAAAATGCATCTATATTGGGTATAAGGATGGTTTAAAGGGTTATAATGTTTGGAACCCAGTAACAAGGAAGGTTGTGTACAACAGAGATGTGGTGTTCAGAGAGGTGAAAGATGTTATTAAACATGAAGCTTAACCAAAGGAACCTGAGAAGATAGAGTTTGAGCTTAAGGAGGAAGAATCAGAATCTACAGTAGAGGAGGAATCAGAAGATGAAAAGCTACAAACTCCAGGTGTGAGGAGATCAGTTCGAGAAAGAAGGAAGCTGGAAAGATATAGTCCATCTATTTTTTGTTCAAATTTTTCTTTATCTATTACTAATGATGATCCCAGAACTGTGAAGGAAGCAGTAGATTGAGAGGATGGAACACTCTAGAAAGAGGCCATAGTTGATGAAATGGCATCTTTGCACAAAAATGAGGCTTGGGACCTGGTGGAGTTACCAGATGGAAGGAAACCCATTGGAAGCAAATGGATGTTCGAGAAGAAGACAAATGCAGAAGGAAAGGTGCAGAAATACAAATCTCGGTTGGTAGAAAAATGTTATTCCCAGGTGCTAGGAATTGATTTTGGTGATATTTATTGTCTTGTTACCAAGGTAGATTCTATTAGATTACTTTTATCTATTTCTGCTACTTTTGATTTTGAGGTAGAACAGATGGATGTGAAGACAACATTTCTTCACGGGGATCTAGAGGAGGAGATCTACATGAAGCAACCTAAAGTTTTTGTGGTGAAGGGTAAGAAAGGAATGGTATGCAAATTAAAGAAGTCTTTGTATGGGTTAAAATAGTGACCAAGGATGTGGTATTAAATATTTGATACATTTACACGGGGACATGGCTTCACCAGAAGCAAAGTAGATTACTATGTGCATTTTAAATTAATTGGAAATCGTGTTATTTATCTGGTCTTCTATGTGGATGATATGTTGTTGGTTGGAAATGACAAAGAAATTATCTAGGATTTGAAGACCCAATTGTCCTCCAAATTTGACATGAAAGATCTTGGTGCTGCGAACTATATTTTGGGCATGGAAATTAAAAGAGACAAGGAAAAGAGGAAGCTCTGGTTAAAACAGAGCAAGTATGTCGAGACAATACTACATAGGTTTAATACGGAGGATAATAAACCGGTGAAGCTTCCTATTCCTGTAGGTGTGAGGTTATCTGCTGAACAGTGTGCCAAGACACAAGAAGATGAAGAGGACATGTCCCATGTTCCATATGCAAGTGCAGTCAGTAGCCTAATGTATGCAATGGTCTATACTAGACCAGACACTGCACATGCAGTGGGAGTATTGAGTAGGTTTATGTCAAAACTAGGGAAGGAGCACTGGACAACGGTGAAGTGGGTTTTCAAGTATTTGTGTGGCACTAATGATTATGGTTTGTGCTACCAAGGAAGACTAGGATTGGACAGAGTGTTGGATATTCATGGCTTTATTGATGCAGATTGGGCTAGAGATCTGGATCAGAGAAGATCTACAAATGGGTATGTGTTTAACATATTTGGAGGTGCAGTAAGTTGGATGAGTAAGAAAAAAATATGTAGTGGCACTATCAACTACAGAGGCAGAATACATGGTAGTCACTCATGCAAGCAAGGAAGCAGTTTAGTTGTAGAGATTGTGTTCAAGTATGTGGTTAGTACAGGGAGCTATAAGGATAGACTATGATAGCCAAAGTGAAATTTTATTGGAAAATAACCCTGCACATCATTCAAAGAAAAAGCACATTGATGTTCAGTATCACTTTGTGAGGGATATGATAGAAGCTAAAAAGGTGTTGCTAGTAAAGGTGGACACTTTGAAGAATACTATAGATGCATTGACAAAATTTGTGAGCTTTGAGAAGTTCTCTTGGTGTAGAGAAACAATAGGTGTTGTAGGGTTGGATAAATGACTAAGCTCTCTTGTGTCCCCCTGTGGAAAGGAAACAACAAGTGGGAGAATGTTGGGTTGTGTTATATTCTTTTGATGACTAGCCCATGTAGTTAATTGGGGGTTAGAGGGGATGTGGAGCCCCCCCTTCATTGCATCGATTGTGTAGTGGGGGGGTCATAGGGGGTTTGTGGGGTGTAGGTAACCCCCTCAAACTCTATCTTCTCAGGTTCCTTTGGTTGGACTTCATGTTTAATAACATCTTTCACCTCTCTGAACACCACATCTCAGTTGTACACAACCTTCCTTATTACTAGGCTTCAAAGCTTATAACCCTTTAAACCATCCTTATACCCAATAAAGATGCACTTTCCAGATTTACTATCCAACTTGGTTATCTTCTCCATTGGAACATGTACATATGCATCACATCCAAATATCCTCAGATGGGAATGAGAGGGTTTCTATCCCTCACCCAATAGTCCGGAGATTTCTTGTACAATAAGAGCTGGGTGAACGACATGCAAACTGGATGACAGGATTGTAAGAGTATCACCTTGAAATAAACCCAGTTCACATGATCAAAGGACATGGGCTCTGCAGACTTGTACCTAAAGTGGTACATGCACCAGAGAGTGAAGAAGAGCTCACTAGCTGGGAGAAATAAATTGAGATATATGATGTAAGGTGAGCAACACCCATTAAATACAGAACCTCTTGGTATAGATATGTATTCTAGTACCTTGAGCACGACACCATACCCTCTCACTTTTACATCAGACAGAAGAGGGAATTGTGCCTAAAATACTTAACAAATTAGTTGGTTTATAGAGTGCCTTATAGAAAGCACAGTAATAGAGTTTTGCTCAGGTGCCTGGAGGCACATGAATGAGAGAAGGTCCTCCAAAATCTGCATGATAGACCCACTGGGGGTCACTTTGCGGGAAGCACTACTACACACAAAGTTATGCGAGTTGGTTTCTACTGGCCCACATTATTCAAAGATGCACATTCTTATGCCCACAAGTGACTGGTCTATCAACGATGCACCGATAGAACATGAAGATCAGTAGTCCCACTGCACCTTGTTGCAATGACTGAACCATTCCAATAGTAGGGCCTAGACAACACTGGGGAAATATTCTCACATTCTTCAAAGAAACACTACTACATTTTAACAACAACTGATTACTTCACCCATTGGATAGTAGTTTCACTCAAGCAAGTGAACGACTAGGAGGTCATCAGCTTCCTCCAGCAGAACATCATCTGACGCTTCGACATTTCAGTATCACTTGTTTTTTATAATGCAACGTACTTTTCCTCTTTGAAACTCTATGATTTTGCATTAAAGAATGGTATTGTGCTAAAGCATTCATCTATGTATTACCCGCAAGGAAACAGTCTCGCAAAATCCACGAATAAAAACCTCATCTGCATAATCAAGAAGACCATTTTCTCTAAGAAGTGCAACAGGCATACCACCCTGACAAATGCATTATGGGTTGACTATGTAACACCAAAGCCTTCTCTGAATACCTCACCGTACCTCCTAGTTTATGGAAAAGATACCATCCTTCCACCAAATATCTAATTTTTTGCACTTCAGCTTTCCCAAGAATCCCATGGCAGGCCTCGCTAGCTAGTTCAGCGTAGGATGGATGCTCTCCATAAGCTTCAGGAGGAATGGATGACAGAAAAATAAAAATTAACACTCCACCAAAACCGTATCAAGAGGTGGTTTGATAAGAAGTCTATAGGGAAAGCTAACTTCAATGTTGGTGACTTAGTTCTGAAATGGGATAAGCTCCATGAAGAGAAAGGCAAACATACAAAGTTCTAGTCACTGTGGATTGGTCCATACGCAGTTGTTATCGGGAAATCTAGTGTCCACTCGAAGCTGCTAGTCCCACTAAGACTGGTAGCTATCTTAGAAAAAAAAAAACTAAAACCACTTTCGCTTTCCTTTTTGAGAAGTAGATAAGAGGGGAACAAAGGACACCAACCTCAGCCTTGCACTTGGTTCCTCTCCTTCTGATAGATATTCGCTACTCCTTCTTCGTCTACCCAGCTTCAAAGAGCACCTATGGAATCAAAGCAACATAATAGTATAGAAGAATAGAGATCTACAATCATAAACAATAGAGGACCAGATATGTATTGACCACACAAATGCATATATCATCAAACATACAAGAATTTGGAGGAAAACTTGAATAGCTTTATTAATATCAAGAATAGAAAAGAGGATTACAACCAATTGTTCTGACCCAACATCATCCTCTCAGCATGAAAGGCATTCTTCACCTCATGAAAATCTTAGATCAGCCAACACTATGATATTGCACTGGGAAACCAACAACACTTCCTTACAAGATACAAGATTCCAGCCTCTGGATCTCTGTGATGAGGGATCCATATATAGATGATTGTAGCGGGGTGAGTCAGCTTCTAGGATTTTGATTAGTGTCCTCTCTCTGATAGTTCTTGATTCCACTTGGAGATTGATGATCTCTTACTCATCCTTGGGTGAATTCAGAGAGGCAAGTGTCACAGGAGAAGTTTCTGGAAGATTCCATGATCATCCACCTTGCAAACTGTCTCTTCCATTTGTATACTCTCGCCCACTGCACCCTACAAAACGGCTTTCTAGTATGCGTCACACCTTTTACACTGAGCAAGTGAGATGCATCGCACCCTCTACACTAGGCAGTCTGTATGGTCCAGTTTTGACCAGTTCTAAGCATTTTTCCATGGAGAACTTCTGGGAGATGATGTAATCAGCTGACCTTGTTCCTTTAGGCTGTGAAGCAATAGTTTTAGGGACTTAGAGGCCCTCGGTTTATGGACATGTATGATTGGGGTTGCAATGCCCCAAAATTTCTATAACAGTTGCCCCCTAAAGCATGAGGTCGTTAATCTTTTGATGTCGGGTGAAATGCTTTATCATGAGGATCCAAAGTTTTTTCGAGCTCGAAGGCGACCTGTAATAAGATAGAATACAATAAGTTATCTTCATAATATTTTTCATGATCTAGCTGAGGTGGGAATTCCCATGCTTAGCTTTATAAATTCATTCTCATGTACATAGCACAAACAATCGTCTGTGTAGCAGACTGATGATTAAGACGGAGTCATCATCCTTTGATTCAGATGATCATCTGTTCGGCAATGATGTACATTTGATGTCTTTATATTCCTGAATATATCGCAGCCCGGATGGATGAAACTAGATCCGAGGTCTTCAAACTCATTCAATCTTCACTTGGAGTACAAGTTGATCCATGTGAAATATGTTCTGGAGTCAAACATGGAATTACATCACCTGATTACCAACCAATGATGTAAGCTATTAACAGGCGCAGGAGGAATCATCGATAATGATGATGACCCTCAAGGTACTACAGTACAATTCACATGGTGTGAAAAAGGGACTTGACATCGAACACCACACAAAATCTTTCGGTCGAAGGCCATTGATGTAAACCTATCACCGGAAGTGAGAAACTTGCCATTGAGGCATGCAAGCTTCAAAGTACTAAAAGGGTTGTTCCTAGGTCGACTTCTTAGATAATGAGTTAATGTCGACAAGAAGCGACCCGTCGTATGAGGGCCTTAATGAATCCCACATCTACGACACGGAATGGAGCAAATGATTTTGGAGGTGAAAATGATCTGATGATACAAGGTTTAGGGTGGCGGTCATGAAAGAATGGAGTGTGAATGTATTGCAGCAAATGAGATAGAGGTGAATTCTCTGAGCGACTTCCCTTGAACATATCGGCGACACTGAAATGGATTGGTAGTGTTAACCCCAAATATGGATGGTACGATGGACCAATGGTAATATGACTGGTGAACGGAATAGCCCAACTCGACTCGGACGTGGAGTGAAAGTGTCATGTTCAAGAGTGACTTGCTACTAATGAAGTTTCTTCAAGTTTTCTTCCCAATTTTCCCTTGTCATTGCTGACCAGTACCTCTTTATTTTTATCAAGCTTGAGGAGGATAACATATGCTTTTTCTATAATCCACCCTTCGGGTGAACCCGTTGCTATGTTTTAACGAGCCTAGCGACAGTGAAACTCGTTCTCATCCATTTGGACAAGTTTGTCGCTATTGATTTTAACGAGTTTAACGACAATGATAACTTGGTTCTTTTTCACCTTTAGAGAGTATAAAAAGGGATGGAAAGGAAACTCCCATAATCCTTTTTCGTCATATAATCCCCGAATTCCGAAAAAGTATAAAATAATACGAAATGGATGAATTTTCGATAGTTTTAATGAGCCAAACAAGACAAGCACTCGATCTTTTTGTGTAATAATCCCTCAGGTCCAAAAATATTAAAATCTAGAGGATGGATAGCACTTCTGGTAGCTTTAACGAGCTGGAGAGGCCAATCGCTCAGCAATCTTTTCATATTTTACGAGTCAGATGAAAAGAGCTTAAAGGAGACTCGTTTTTTGAGGAACGAGTGATAATTTCAGGTAGCAACTGACTCGAGGTAAGGTTTGGAATTTTCCAATCATGACAGTGTCACAAGGATGGCTAACAGAATCACTCATCACAAATGTTCCTCAAAAGGGTAAACAATGAAATGGAGGCGTACGATCAGCTAAAACAGAGTGGAGGTGATGATGAGAACATGACCAAGGCTCGAAAGCTGATGATAATGCATTCACAATAGTTATTTACCAGAGATTGGTTCATTTTTTAATGAGATTAAACTTTGGGGGGAACATTTTCTCATTGCTTAGGTTTAATTTTTAATGAGCTTGAACTTCACATAAAAACTTCTCGTGCCAGTCATATAATAAAGACATCTCATCTATAGATTCCATTTTTTATGGAGCTTGCACCTTTCGAAGCTTTGCTCCATATCCTTTCGCATGCAAGCTAGGAACAACCAACTATTGTCCTAGGGGTTAGTTAACTACTAAGGTTAGGTAGGAAATTTTTCCTTTACTTCGTCAATGCCATTTGGCCCCTGCGAAGGTGAACGGTCGATTTTACCACTCACCCAACTTAAGTAGTTGAAGTCAGTGGAACTATAGTTTGTGTTACGCTGGTCACTTTTCACTTGGTCACAAAAGGTTTGCATGCCCCCAGGCATGGCGAAGAAGAGTTTCTAGATTACCTCTCAATTTTCAGAAAAAACATTTGTTCTATCGGGAAAGGCCTACCTTCTAATAGAGGTATTTTATTCTAGTCTAATTCCCTCTTCCTATACGGATGGGTATCGGACTAGTCATATATCCTTCGTAGAAACCTACTCTATGCCTAGAGTTTTCTTGCTGGAAGAGGCCAGGGTGCATGCCCCCTAGGTTTTAGTCATGTCCTCCCGAATTACTCACGTTCTTCAGGTGGATGGACTAGAGATTGATGAGACATTCGTTGCGTGAAAAGACCATTTAGGGATGGCATTTGACTATTATCTATGTGTGAGCCAGGGACTGAAAGCTAGTCTACAAGCTCGACCACTCGGCCTTCATGCGGAAAGCACATTACTCTAAAGGGTGAGGAGACAATGGCTCCCATGCTATAAATATAGTTGCACCCAAGGAGTAGATTATACTCTAGAGGTTCTTGGACTACCATTACGTTCATATAAATGGTTTTCCTTCTCAAAGTAATAGGCACCATTGGGAAGAATCCCTAATGGTCGACTAGTTCCTTTGTCGAAGCCTGTCAGATTTCTCATCTCAGGCAGAAGCAATGGTGAACCAAGCACTTTCCAAGCAGTTGAGGAAAGGATACTCACAAAATCCCCTTCATCTATGATGGTACCAGCCATGATCATTCGGTAAGTTTGTACAATGATTTGGAATGGTACACTAGCCGGTAAACGGGGTCTGCCTAGTAGATTCCAATTGAAGGAAACGACTAGGTTGCTTGGAGGTGGGACTGAATAGATGTCCGAATACGACTTTGACGAACTTCCTTCCTCCCATAAAGGAATGGGTAGATTACCCCCATGTTCATCAGAGTCTGTGTTTATGAAAAGAATTTGAACGGTGTCGTTCTCATTCTCTTCAGTGACTGTATCATCTGAAGATGGACCTTCTGAAGGCAAGACCGGGTCAACTGCCATCTCAACCTTTTGACTTTCATCTAGTGTGGATTCAGAGGGTTTATCTTCAATGATAGACGGTTCGACTGACCACAATGGTGTGTCAGTCAGATTTTCAACCAATGATGGACTCGGAAAGAGTTTCTTATATCTAGGAGGAAGCCGTAGTGGTGAAGCAGGACAGTTATCTAAAACTCTTTTAACTTCGTCTAGGAAGGGACAACAGTGGACGACGTGATCACCGTCACAAAGTTTACAAGGAAATTTACATTTCCTTTTGTGTCCAGTTACTTTGCTTTCACTAGTTGACAGTGTACTTTCAACACGATGAGTGGTTGATGACATCGGATTGTGCAAACGAGGAGACGAGTCCCTTAAGATCTGAGGGATGCAAGGACAATCTCGTTGATAGTGGTCTCCTTTACAAATGACGCATGGAGGTTGAGGCTTAGATGGTGCAGTGTGTGGATTTTCGCTAGACGATGCACGGTTGCCCCTTTTTGCTTTTAGCTCCTTCTTCTTCTTTTCCTTCTTCTCCTTCCCCTTCTTCTCCTTCTTAGTTACTTGGTTTTTAGCTTTATCAGCTTCATCAAGCGAAGGAGAAGGAGGAGAGGGAGAAACAGACGAAGTAGAGGGTTGGAAGGTAACTCTAGTATCATCTAGTTGCTGACTCGTTTGTTTAGGAATCACAGTGTTTTGAACAACAAAGGTAGAGAAGAGCCATATGGGCAAGCCAATCGTCAATCCTGGAAGTGACAATGTGGCCATATGAGGTGCACCAACTTCTCCCCAAGAGGAGAAATGACTAGGATTTCCTCCAAGGGGAAATCCTTGGTTGGTAAAATCCATTTTTCTCAACCTAAAGACCAATGCGAGAATAGTGATATTATTCCGATTAAAATAAATTTTAGACGCTTTGACACAACTTGTTTTTTCAATTTTTGAGAGTCGAGAAAAAACAAAAGATGACTCTAGTCACCTTCGATTTTTAATGAGCCTGAAGTGACAAGTGCTCAGATGGACCTTTTCCTTTAAGGAGTCTGAAAAGGAATGAAAGAGACTACTCTGGAAATCTACACAGAGGAATTACCAAACCAATCGCAAAACTATGGAATACTTTTTACGGTACGGCAGTCAATCTTCCCGAATGTTGTGTTCAGTGCATTGCGATCGATAGGGTGTCAGACACGGCTTCCTAAGGATAAAGGATATAGCCTATTGTGGTCTCCCAATATATACTTGACGGTACGTGGGACCACAAGTCTGTACTGGCACTTGTCGTCTCAAAGAGGAGGAATCACCCAACTAGCAATGAAAGCGATAGTTACCACGGTTTACGACGCCGGAATACGTCTCTAGCCTAGACTTCTAAATGTCGTGCGTTACGTTCCAAAGCGTTTTTATGTTCATTGAATTTATTTTACAGCTGATCTTGCTTAAGAAATTTGCCTTTCAGGTTCCCCACATGATGTAGATATATAATTCCTAAAATGCAAGCTAAGATGTTAAAAAATTGTTTAATATTCCTTTTGCAATGAAAATCCTAGCTACTAAGGAAAGAGAAATGAGATTCTTTCAACATAGAGCACCGAGCACACACTAGATGCACTATCCTAAATCAAACCAACAAGCAGTCTAAATGCAAATGCACATGCATGTATTTGTTTTCAGCCTTCTTAATGTGTGAATGACAAGAAGAATGCTAAGTAAAAATCTGAATTATCTTTTCAAAGTGACAGTACTAACAATTTTTCTTCAAAATACGAAAGGAAGATAATGACGACACTTTGCGATTTCGAATTGAAAATTGTTTTCGACACTTGAAAAGCTATTAATTCAAATCAAATACAAGAGTAACAGTATAATCGACCATCCAGAATAATAGGATTCTCTTCTATGACTAGAAACGACACTTGCGACACTTCCAAATCAAGAAATGACAGTTCGATTACGCTACTTCTTTGTAGAAGAGAACTGAAAATGGAACACAATAAAAAAAATATTCATAGTTACTTGCACAATGGAGGCAGAATGATGGAAAGGAAGGGGGTTTCCACAGATCTGTACTGATCACAGACAACAAAACTCCTGAATAAAGTTGAAGAGAGTGAACAAAAAACCAAAATATGGAAGCAGAAGAGGTCTTATCTGATCAACGCACCTGTAACACAGGGAAAGTGCGATGCAGTGAACCTACTGCACACGGGTGGTGCGATGCATCCAGATTCCCAAGTGTAGAAGGTGCAATGGTCCAGGGACGAGACTTCAACTCGGTTATTGGTCACAGTTTGCAGCTCAGTTCAGGGATTTACGCCGAGCAAGTGATGTTCAGTAATTATAAATCATAGGGGCTGATCTAATGAGGTTACTAGAGCCACCACCAAGGAAATTAGAATTTTTGCAAATCGATTGTTCAGTTTATAAAAAAACCTGAAGATAGACTGAAGTAGCATTGATCTACTTTGCACTTGCATAGCAAATGGAGTTCGAAGGCTAGCTGGCTTGACTTCAAGCTCCATCTATAAGTTTATAAAACAAACAAATATAGACAAGAAAACAATCTATTCATTCCCTAACAGAGTCGCCATTTTTGTTATTGGGAAATCTAGTGTCCATTCGGAGCTGCTAGTCCCACTAGGACTGGTATCTATCTTAGAAACAAACAAACTAAAACCACTTTCACTTTCCTTTATGAGAAGTAGATAAGAAGGGAACAAAGGACACCAACCTCAGCCTTGCACTTGGTTCCTTGCTTGTTTCCTCTCCTTTGTGATAGATCTTCGTCGCTCCTTCTTCATCTACCCAACTTCAAAGAGCACCCGTGGAATCAAAGCAACATAATACTATCGAAGAGCAGAGATCTAAAATAATAAACAATACAGGACCAGATATGTATTGACCACACAAATTTTTATATCATCAAACATACAAGAATGTGGAGAAAAACTTGAATAGCTTTATTAATATCAAGAATAACAAAGAGGATTACAACCAATTGTTCTAACCCAGCATCATCCTCTCAGCATGAAAGGCCTTCTTCACCTCATGAAAAGCTTAGATCAGCCAACACTATGTTATTGCACTAGGAAACCAACAACACTTCCTTACAAGATACAAGATTCCAGCCTCTGGATCTCTGTGATGAGGGATCCATATATAGATGATTGTAGGGGGGTGAGTTAGATTCTGGGATTTTGATTAGTTTCCTCTCTCTGATAGTTCTTGATTCCACTTGGAGATTGATCATCTCTTACTCATCCCTGGGCAAATTCAGAGAGGCAAGTGTCATAGGAGAAGTTTCTGGAAGATTCCATGATCATCCACCTTGCAAACTGTCTCTGCCATTTGTCTACTCTCTCCCATCACACCCTACATAAGGGCTTTTCCATATGCATCACACCTTTTACACTGGGCAGGTGAGATGCATCACACCCTCTACATTGGGCAGTCTGTATGGTCCAGTTTCGACCAGTTCTGAGCAGTTTTCCATGGAGAAATTCTGGGAGATGATGTAATCAGATGACCTTGTTCCTTTAGGGTGTGAAGCAACACTTTTATGGAATTAGAAGCCCTTGGTTTATGGACATGTAAGATTGGGGTTGTAGTGCCCAAAAATGTCTATAACAACTATCCACGAGAAGCTTGTCCCACACACATATCATTTGTAATCACTTGATGGGAGGATTGACAACCTCCTATCAACATCCAAGATCTCAAGCATTACCTCTAGTGTGTCTGGCCGCACCCGTGCCATGTACATAATCTGCTTGCTATTTGTTGATTTCATCTAGTTTGCTTTACTTAATATATTTGTTTTTACTTTGTTTGTTCTGCTTACTATTTTTGTTTACATTTGTTTTGGTTTCCTGATATATTACTATTTTTGTTTCTGGAAATAAATGTTGCCAACTACTATGTTCAGGCTTTTGAATATAGTATGTGGTTGAAATTGGAAGAGACTTGTGACATTGCAGCACTTGGCTAGTTTTGTGTCCATCTTCTCTATGCTTGGTTATAACCTTTCGCCAATGAAGTCTTGATGGAAAATACGAATTGTCTGCAAGGAAAGTCTTGGTCCAAAAATGAACTTGTGTCCGCACTAGGAAGCCCCATGCCTATAATTAGCCTTTTGCTCTGTGTGTTCAAGATCATCCAACAAGTAGAAACGAAGAAGGGGAAAATCTAAATGAGAAAACCTATGTCAGAGGTCTTACATGATTCTCTGAAGGAACAACCTCTTCTGCTCTCAATAAGTTGGGATCCCTCTTCCACTCGAAAAATAAATAAGTGCCTATGCATAGTGCCCTTGAAAAATACAAAGAAAAAAGAAGAGAAGGGCTTCCTGCACAGAGAGGTGAAGCATGCAACTCCACCGAGGCACTAACAAGGCTCGCTAGACATGGAGAAATATGTGTGTTCCTATGCGACTCCGTTGAGGTACTATCCAACCCTTCTGGTAGTGGAGAAATACTAGAGATGAAAACTTATACTTTGAAAATTTTCAACTCCCGAAATAAACTACCCTTCCCGGATTCAAAACATTATGATCAAATTAAACTTTTGATTGTGTTTGATTGAGTTGGAAAAAGGTGAACCATGTATGTCCATGGGATAAGTGGGGAGTTGAAGTAACCCACAATGATTCAATACTCCTTGACAGACCAAGGCCATGTGCTAGAAATGAACCAAAATAGAGAAGCTGGAGTTCTACCAGTGTGTCACCAAGTGTTGTAGCAACTACAACAACCCTCCAAAATTTTGGCCTAAACCTAGTTTCAGAGCCTCCTTCAGAGTTTCCATTTATGACTTCACCCACTCTGGTTCACTTGTGAGCTCGTGTGAGTCTTCACATCCACCTTTCTTCTTAATTTCACCCAAGTTTTTGCATGTTGATGTCAAATTCATGCTTGCAATGATATTCTGGTCATGCTCAAAGTCTTTGCCTCATTTGTACTTATTGTGTTTGCTATGAAAACATCTATTGTACTTACACATGAAGTCACATTCAATGTCATGTAAGCATCGTCATGGTCGATCAATGATCAATCACAAGTATCGTGCTTGTTGCTTGTACCGACAGTCAGTCATGTTGAAAATGTGTGTTGGGATGGTTTGAGTCGTCTCGTTGTTGAGTCATGTAAGTGTGTGTTTGTAGGATCACATATGGATCTTTCACTCATTAACACACTTAGTCATTTTGTTGAAGTTATGACAACTAGACTCCCCTCCGATATCTGGACCATCACCCAACCATAGACTTGATCGACTGTCACCTAGAACAACGTAGAAGTAGCGAGCAAGTCATTCCAAGCTACGCTGCTTGCAACCAAATCAATTGGCCTTCATGCTGGTCAATCGGAGGGTTTGACGAAGTAGCCACAATGGGACTCATTCCCCTAAAAAATTGTGCAAATGCTACGGACCTTTCCCCTAAAAAATTGTGCAAATGCTACAGATCTTTCTTGCTCTGCTGACTGAAGCAATTGTGCAGATAGGCAGGATAGATACCCAATTCTTGTCCTTATCTCCCTCAGAAAATTCCATAGTTTTTCTGGCCAGGCCTCTCGATAGTTGATCGACTGTTCACCCAGAAAATTATGCAGTTTTCATGAGCAAGATCTTTGCCACCTAGCAATCTTCTCAGCTCAAAAACTATGCAAAGGTGATCATTAGGCTAGCCTCCCAGAATCAGTGTAGTTTTCCCTACCAGCAGCTCCAGACAGCAGACTCTCAGTTCCCTCCAGGAACAGCGTAGTTTTTTCTACCAAGCTCAGCAGTTGATTTCCAGTTCCCATAAGGAATTGTGCATTTTTTGCTACTAGTGACCCATTAGCAAACTACCAATTCCCTCCAGGAATTGCGTAGTTTTTGCTACTAGTTCCCTCCAAGAATTGTGCAGTTTTGGTTGCGAAGCTCTCACTGGCAGATCATTTCGGAAACTGTGCATATTTGTCCAACCCATCCTTCCTACAACCAAGACTATTCACCTCAAAAAATGAGAAGCTTTTCCCTCCAGTTGAGATAGACCTCATGGACAATCAATCTCGATCTGAAACTCCCATCTTCTTCACCTAGTGACTCTTGCATAGTTTTCATTAGCAGTGCCTGAAGCGTCCATCCTGCCTCACAACCTAGTTTCCTCTCCCGATCACCTACATCAGAAATGATCATGTATCATGGTATACATTTTTTTATTTGATTTCATCTTGTCATGAGCGACTGCAAGAATAGGTACATAAACAAACATGGTGCGATGATGAATGGGATGAACGAAGGGAGCACATGCCGAAGGACAGGTTCACCAATGGATGAAAAAATGATGCATGCAAAGAGATGTGCTCATGAACAAATTATCATGAAAATATGTGTTTGCGGATGGACGGATGAGAAAACATGAAATATGTGCTCACAAACAGATGAACAGATGAACATGCACCTTTCAAAAAAATACGAAATTGCCAAGCCTTCCAACATACAAGCAAATAGCAATGTGTAAAAGCAACATCAAGTGAACCAATGATGACTGAAGACTCCATGCACTTTTCCATGCAGATGTGAAGTTGCGACACACCATGAGGACATCCATCACCCAGCAGCACTATAGCTTGACATGCACACCGATAACAACATGAATGTACGAGCACTGTCATGTTGAGTCATGTCATGGGTCATCTCATCAACATCCCTACTACGGGCCATAATTTATATCAACGTAATGTAATGTGGAAGTCCAAGAGACCCACTTGTTGTACAAAGAGTTAGGTAAAGTCGAAGGGTCATGAAAGTCAAAAAATCATGAGGGTGGTCGAACAACCACAAGGGTCAGTTTCACCCTTGGCTATTAATACCCCCTCATTTGTACATGTAGATAAATTTTCAGCTCAACTCCTCACACGTAGCCTTGAGAGTCTGTAATATTTTCTCTGAGGAGCAAGTAGTGGCTACAATGCCCTGCCGACAGGGTTAGCGATGTATGGCATAATGATGTGTCTTGGAAATTTCACTTAAATTAGAATCCCGCTAACAACCCAGCACATTTTCACACATGTATTGTAACTGTTGTAAGGCTAATCTTGAACACTTGTAATGCATGTTCCTTTAACATGTGATGAACACTTGAACTCATTCACTTGTTCTAATACATATCTATTAATGAAAATGTGTTTTATATGCTATTAACGTTGTCTTACCCATGGTGGCTATCTCCCCAAACATCAAATAGACCTTTCACATAAAAATTTCTATAGAAAACATTCCACTCACACAGACTCATCCACTGAGTGTTGTACATATTATCTTCCCTTGTGTGTTGTGGCTACTGCATCTATGTGGAATGTTCCTCTGGAAGTTGTGCACGTCCTATTGTGTTGTGTGTTCCTAGCAGAGTTGTGGCTTCCTCCCAACCGACTTGGGACTCACTCCTACCCTCTCCCTCTATAGTGAAAGAACCATTGACACAAGCAACACTAACAATCACCACACACGTGAACCTCACTTCTCGAAGACAAAGCAAACCACTCTCTTGTGCTAAGAAGAAAGAGTTGAGGCAAATTCTTAAGATAATGGCAATCAGGCCATCATACCGGATGGGACTCCCACACCAAACCGTGTGAGGTCTAGTTTGAACTTCATACAGGGGTGATCCCCTGAATGTTGGTGGGTCCAACACTATCAACATGACTATAAGTTAGTGGGTGGTAATGGTATGAGGAAGTAAAATAGGAATGTTGACAAGAATTATTGGAGTGACCTCATATACATGAAAACAGAAATGGCTAAATGGTGCAAGTTGAATGATATAACTCAATGGAATGAGCTAAAAGCAAAAAATGATTATGATGTAAATAGAGAAAGGAGGATTATAGGTTGGAAAAATACTCTTGATGCTTAAATCATGAAATTTAAGAATCTTCGATTACCTATGTTGGTGTTGTGAGTTTTTCATTTAAATCCTTATACTTTTATTAGTTTATGGAAGGAAATGAATGTAAAGGGCAGAACCATAAGAATGGATTTTCCAGTGTTCACGTTGAAATAAAATTGGAAAATATATCGTGGAAGTGGTTAAAATAGTAGGTTGTCATACATGTAGATATATATGATACATGTATAATTGGTACAACAGTATAAAAATAATAGGATAAGATGAAATGGTTTAATGAGTTCATTAATAATTAATTTCTCTTTAAAATAAATATGAAAGGAAATATGGAAATTCCATATTTGAATTGTTGCATTCACTAATGAATAAATGTACGTAGAGGATCTACGGTATTGATGCTATATCATAGGTACTAACCTGCTTTGGATGCATGTGGATAGGTTGTTAAGTGGTGGTGAAATGAATGAATTACATGACTATCATGTATGAAATTTTGCTAGACAAGGAGCATGAAATACATATAAGAGTATATAGGCTTCATAATGGAGTCATCGCACAAATAAATAAAGTGAAAACACTTAATACTGAAGTGATGGTTGTGGGAATAAAAGACAACAGGTGTCTCCTTTTTGTCTTTAGAAGAGAACGAATTTAAAACGCAAGGAGAAGTACCTTTAGGAATGAAAACTTGTCCAAAGATAGCTAACTGTGGGCCATTTGAAATTCTGGAGAGGATTGGATACATAACATATCAATTAGCATTACCTAGTTATATCAAATTTCATGTATCACTAATTAAGGAATGTAAATATGGTGAGTCTCACATAAATAATTGGAAAATGATACAGGTGGAACACAAATGAGACCTTCTGATAGAAATCATAACTCCTCATGTATCCTAGACCAAAAGGAAATCCGTCTCTGAAGTTAAGTCATCGATCAAATTGCAGTGAAATGGAAGCATCTTATTTCCAAAGCGACTACCGAGAACCGGAAAGAACAAAAGCATAAATATTTTCCAACATTATTTATGAGGGAAGTAACTGGAGGAGTCAACACCGATAACGACGTGAATTAAAATGGAGGAGAGGAATGTAATATCCCTCCATTACTATAATGTGTTTCCTTGTTAAGGATAAGTTATGTTAATAGGGAAGACGGAAAAGAAATAAAGCACATTGAGGCACTTTTGTAACTAAATAATTTTACTAATAATAAACATATGGGAGTGAAATTACTTGGGATTAGGACACCTAGAAAATGAGATTCTTGCCAAAGAAGGATAAACAAAAGAATATCATTAGTAAATGAGATTGTAATATTCTTTCGTGATAAGAACTCTAAATGAACTTCTAGATAAAAATAATAGATGGGAGAGAAATATCCATTAAGGGGATCAGTTAGAGAAATATGCTAAGCTTTGATAAGCATAAAAGCATTGTGGGAGAGGAAGGTGAGACTTTATGGAAAATCCTAGGCATGTGGATAAAAAGGATTCACAAAAGCAGGATGCTGCTAAAGGAAATTTTATCATGAAAGAAAGGTATTAAATACCTATTGAAGGGATGAACAAGGAGGTTTATTTCCTTGGAAAGAACTTCTCAGCATGGGGGTGAACTTGAGGAATATCGTCCTAGGTTGGCTGGTGACAGGTGTGGAAATCCAAAGTATCCTTGTTGGTAATTTTATTGTATTAACCATTATTTTATCTTTTAATACAAATAAGTTTATATGACAATGTTGTATTTTAAAGTATTAGTGATTTAAATTTAGTCCTACTAAGATATCCATTTTTGTATATAGATTCCAAAAAAGGTTTATTTAAAGCATGACCCTATGTGTTATGTTAAGAATATTAGAGGTTTATTTATCTCATATGCTACTACTCTAAGATGACATGCGTTTTTACTATTTTCAAATTTTAGTGGTATGGGTCAGAATCATGATAGTCTAATGGTTATAGTGTTGTTATATTCCATGGTTATGATTATAATTCTAATCCAGGTGGATGTTGGTGGCCACCCACCTATCCCATTTGGACCCCCACGACTATCTCTTTCAGTTTTTTAGTTTCTGTAATTGTAGCACAATTTACTATTTTTAGCAATTTTTCAGGTCCTGAACTTACAGAGCCATTTTGAGGCCCTAAACGATGTTTTTTGAGAAATCTGGGGGCAACATGGGTCCATGGATTGATGTTTCCCTTCCCAAAGTTGGAGTGCTTGGATAGATATTTCTAACAAGCTATTGTACGCATTAAACAGAGATCATATGCCAAAGTTACGACCGCGGGAAATTGATGTACCAATTTACCCAAATGGGGTCCACAATTTGGTGTTTCATCATCTAGGGTTAGGTTTTGGGATGTTAAGGGTTTTCCATTGTTTCTCAACAATAAATAGGTCTTCGAGCCTCTTTGTAATACTGTTCAGAGGCATGTAGCCACCACATCTCTTCTCAGAGATAAGCTACCATTACCCTAGCTGTTTATTTCCATTTTCTGTTTGTAAGCATATCCCACTATTTTACATTAATGAAATGAAGTATTATTTCCACTGCATCTTTGTGTTTATGATTATCTTTGTAATTTGTTGCATTCCTGTTTAAATCTAGATCAGTGGTATCATAGCGGTTTGCTTTTTCTCTGTTTTTCTTTGCATGTCCCCAATGAGGGTAGGATATAAGGAGTTAGGGCTTGAACTGGCCAAACCATTGCAAGACCAACCTCGCAAAACCCAACGACCTCCCATGGCAGATGAAACGAAAGATGAGGGAGCAAGAGATCCTATCAAAATCTTGCTTGAAGAAGCCCTCGAGCGGCAAATGAACGCGATGATGCATAGCTTTGCGTAGATCCTTCAGCGGCTACCCAGAGTTGATGCATCAGCTTCCCACAGCTACTCTGGAAATGCCACACCATTTAACGTACAAGTTAATTTTTAAATTCCCATCTTCGAGGGTCAGATAGATGCAAATGCTGTGATAAATGGTTAAATCTGCTAGATGGGTATTTTTCTGTTCATGATTTTTCAAGTCGGGTAAAGATTGTTTTCACTCTTCTTAAAGTAGCCAGCCATGTCAAGGACTGGTGGAAAACCTACTGCGAGCAAAAGAATGAAAGTACAGGCTCACTATTTTCATCCACACCCACTTGGCATTCATTCCGAGATGTCGTCAAGGAGAAGTACTACCCTGTCAAAAGCTATGAGGACAAATACATAAGGTGGACCATGCTACGATAGGGAAGGGACCAAGATGTGCCAGATTTCACCAACATTTTTCATACCCTTCGAACACAATTGGGTATCAAAGATTTTGATCTGCATATGGTACTCAAATACCATGTCTGCCTACACAGATACATCTAGGAAGAGATGGAGATCCTAAACATCTCCTCGCTCGGCATGGCATACCAATACACTGTTAAAATCGAGAAAAAGTTCAAACAAAAGAAGAGAGACTTTGGATTTGTGAATCCGAAGACCAAAGGACAAAGCCAAGGCGGGGTGACCGAAGATAACTTGTCAAATCCACAAGAAAAGAACAACACCATGAAGTTGAAGAAGGACATAGGAAAGTAGTGTGAGTTCCACAAGAGTCCCACTCATAACACAAGTGAGTGTTAGACGAAGCAGTCATTGGTGGCCGATTTGAAGGCTTTAGAATCAAATGCATGTTCCAACCCTAAGCCAAAACTCGACAAGGGGAATGGCAAAGGGAAGCAGATCATTGATGTGGAACCTAGTGCCACTGGTGCCATTGCCAAGATATAGAAGAACGATCCTGAAGAACTGTAGGAGGGGGAGTGTATTTTCCACTCACAGATGTGGGTGAAATGTTTGCCATTGCAATTCATTATTGACAGTGGCAGCTAAAAGAACCTCATTTCAGCAGAGGTCATGAAGTGGTTAGACCTACCGACTACACGACATCCACAATCGTATAGTATCGGGTGGCTTCATGAAGGACGAGATCTCAAAGTCTGCCAGCAATGCCACCTTCCTTACAGCATCAAGCCCTTCACAGATGAGGTATTGTGTGATGTTACACCTCTATATGTTTGTGATGTATTATTAGGCCAGTCATACTTGTGGAGGCGACATGTTGTGTATGAGTTAATGCCTCACGCTATCATTATTTCTTTGGATAATTCATTATACAGGATAACGGAGATAGTCCCACCTACAACCACCTCTTTGATCACTACTAAGAAAGGCAGTAAGCTCATCTCCCAAACTAGGAAACTCATCTGTTTGGTTCACTCGCAATGAAAGGGGAAGATCATCACCACATCAATGACACCCGTGAAGGGTTCCTCCACGCAGCAGCAACAATAGAGGGATACAGTCATGAAAGAACATAGGAACAACTTCTCCTCACCCACAGGGGTACCACACAAGCTTTAGGTGGGCAACAAAGTATGGGTTGCATCTGCAAAAAGAACACCTTACAAGAGCCCATCAGAAGCTCCGACCATGCCGACATGGTCCTTACATCATTACTAAGGCTGTGGGAAACAATGCTTTGGAGAAAAAAATTCCTCCATTCCTTCACCTGCACTAAGTTTTCAATGTGTACTACCCTCGACCATGCATCCCACCATTACTGGACACATCCGAGATTGCATAACAGCTCACCAAGGACCAAGTTCAGCAAATGAAGGAACTCAATGCAATGGGGACCATTGCTTCCTAAGGGGGGGGGGAATGATCTAGGTGGATGTTGGTGGCCACCCACCTTTTGCATTTGGACCCCCACAACTGTCTCTTTCAGTTTTTTAGTTTCTATAATTGTAGCAAAATTTACTATTTTTAGCAGTTTTTCATGTCCTGAACTTCTGGAGCCGTTTTGAGGCCCTAAATGATGTTTTTTGGGAAATCTGGGGGCAACATGGGTCCGTGGACCGATGTTACCCTTCCCAAAGTTGTAGTGCTCAGATAGATATTTCTAACGAGCTATTGTATGCATCAAACGAAGATCGTATGCTGAAGTTACGACCCCGGGAAATTGATGTACCAATTTACCCAAATGGGGCCCACAATTTGGCGTTTCATCTTCTAGGGTTAGGTTTTGCGATGTTAAGGGTTTTCCATTGTTTCTCAACAATAAATAGGCCTTCGAGCCTCATTGTAACATAGTTCAAAGGCATGTAGCCACCACATCTCTTCTCGGAGATAAGCTACCATCGCCCTAGCTGTTTATTTCCATTTTCTGTTTGTAAGCATATCTCAGTATTTTACATTAATGAAATGAAGTATTATTTCCATTTCATCTTTGTGTTTATGGTTATCTATGTAATTTGTTGCATTCCTGTATAAATCCAGATCAAATTCATAATGAAAGGAACAAGTCTTATAATGGTTCGATTTTATTTGATGCAGAAAAAAATATAAGTAAAAATGTGTTTAGCGTGTTGAGCGTCATAGTTAACATTTACAAGATCTCAGTTTTCTTCCACTCTATAAATCGTATGATAAAGGATTTATTACTATATGTAGAATATATGGTGATTGGATGGTTATGTATATTGGAAATAAACATGAGTGGTACATCCATGTACACTGAAGAGAAACTCATGAATTAATTAGTAAGGCCTTGTAATGAAAAGCCAGAAATATGTACTCCTGAGGTTAATAGCTCGTTGGAAATTAAAATAGCATCATCATTTATTAGGTATAGCATTAAGCTAGGGTAATAGGTTTTGGTAAACCAATTTCAACGAAACAATGAATTTTGTAGACCAAGGTTGCAAATATGTGCACTCACCTTTTAGCAATAGTGTCCATGTGCACCAGTTTACTCCAGAGCCTACACACATGCCTGGAACTTCTGAAAAAATCAGTTGTTTCCTTTTAAAATCCAAAATCTGCATATTTTCCTATTGTTTTCCACCTATTATAACCTACTGTGGGTATTTTTCAGTCTGATTGAATGTTATTTTGGTCTTTTGCTTGTTATTGGTCTTGTTTTGTAAATTAGGGTTGAGTCTTGCCTTATGAAAGGTTGACCTAACAAGAGAGAGATTTGTTAGTCATGTTGAGTTTACTCTTTATCTTTCTTCTGTCAATTAAATCAAGTTTTAGGTCCATATTTCTCTTTTGAAATTTTTTACTTTGAATGTCAAAGTGAATGATTTACAACATTAGGTTTACTTTATGAAAATACTTCGTATGCTAGTTTTGCAATGAAAAAATCATTTTTTGTCTATCTGTTGGAAGTGCTCATGAATTGAATTAGTGATTGCAAGAAAAGTTCTAGAATTCAATTACGGAAAAGTTCATTTTTACTCATAATTGGTTTCCTATTGCATTATTAGAATTTTTGAGTGCTTGTATAAAAAGAAAGATTTTTTATTTTTTTTACTTATATTATTGGGCAAAGTGAAGATTTGAAATTCTTTTCAATATTCAGGTGATTTGAAATTGGTTAGTTGCATTTTATGGAAAAGTTTATAATGGGAAAAGGTTAGTTTCCTTTATGTTTATATTTTAGTTGAAAAAGTGAAAAATGTTTTCCCTACCTTAGATAGATTTTCATTTAAACAAGAATATAATATCACCATTTTTTATTGTATTAGGAGTGCGTCAAGTCATAATTTCATGAAGTTTCACATCCATTACCTTTGCATAACAACAACTATTAAAACCAAGGCTAATTAAAATCAATTTAGAAAGTTTTATTCTTAGGGAGCTTTTCCACCTATAGTAGATTAAGTGTAGGTCTTTGGAATAGGGAAGTGAGTAAACTTTCCAAAGTTGCAAACAAACACTGGAATATTGCAATAGGGAGATAAATCCAGTTATTTCAGTTTTTCTTTGGGAAGTTCCCCTTAAAAAGGAGTCAAGCACAAGATCATATCAGAATTGGTGAAGTGATCATAGACACTTCATTGGCTATGGTAGAGTGTTTTGCATGTATTACAATGGTGCCAAATGGTACTTGGGGTCACTCGAAAGTAAACCTCCAATTAACCATGTTGAATATCTTTCAAGGGGATTGATCTTTGTTACTTTTCCCTTGCGTGTATGCTCGACTTACGACTATCCCCTGAGGTAGAATTGTTGTAGTTGGTAAAATTAGTGACCATAATCCTAGGGATATTACTTGAGGTGATGACAAAGGGAAGGTCTTGCTCTACCTAGAACAAATGTTGGCTAGACTCACTTGGACTTTTTGGAGGGTAATCTTCACTCGAGATGGTATAAGTGAAGTTACTTGCACCAAATTGTTTCATTAAAAATTTTGTCAGTGTAACTGGTTCTACTTGCCGATATCTACTACCACTTTTCACTTTATGTTCTAGGACATTTGATTTCATTACCAACTAGTGATTTCATTGTGAAAAGCTTGTTTTCATGGTTCAAATCCTTATATTTTTTTTAGCATGTGTTAATTGTTTTTTTTTACTTTTTAGAGACCTTAGGATTGAATTGTGAATATTGTTTAATTTTATGATAAATTTTAATCTTAGCTGAATCACCAAGACAATCACGTAGAATGAGAGGTCAACCTCTTGAATATAAGCCAAATCAGTTGGAAAAGATAAAAAAAAGGTCAAAGTCAACAGGATCAAAAGCATCAGATGGACCTAAAACATCAACAATTTTACAATCTGAGACAATAGAACTGAGTGGAATCCAACACAAGAAGTAGAATTAGGATTAGTTCACTTTGGTCAGGTGATTACCGAAGTAGTTCACAAAGAATCTAATACTAGTGAAGTTTCAGATACTGAACTTACCGAACTAGGCATAGAACAAACTGAATCTAAACTTTCTCAACCTGAATCACCTTCAGCTATTTGAGCTCCTACTCCTGAACCACCATCACCTTGAAGGAAGCTGATTGTAACGAGTGAATTATCTCCTGGGTTAATTATAATTGAAGACATTACCAAATAAACATAAACACTTCATTCTTTATCTACTGGTACTAAAACTTTTTACCCAAGAGTTCCTTTGTCTCCTTTTCGACCTAACTCTTCATATTCTACAACTTTGATTTTTTTAGGTCATAATTGGTCACTGTAACGCATTCATTTTTATTCACCATAAGTAATTATGCCATAAATTCCTATTAGGAACAAACCTATTGATTCATCCATGTTTACCATCTCCCTTGAATCACTTTTGTATGGTCGTACATCAGTTCCTACTAGATATTAGTCACTTACTGAAAATTTTTCAAGAGTTGCTTCTTCTCCCCAACCTTCTTCTTGGGCATCCTATTTATCTATGTCTACTGATTAGAGCATGACATCCAGGCTTAAAGGGTTTATGACATTAGATCAACATATTCACATGGTTTCTGGTAATTCAGGTAACCCTCAAGTAACCTTGCCTACAATTTATTACCAACCTGGGGGAAACTACCTTATCCTCCACCTGGAGGACAACCTATTACTAGGGGTTAATCGTTTACCAGAACTTATGGTTAGATACCTCATCCCAACCTAGGACAATCAATTGTAAATCAATATTTACTTGGTACTCCTTATCCATGGATGAACACAATTTGGAATCCTGCCCTTAATCAACAGTATGGTCCAAGTCCTCCACCAGTGCCACTTTATCAATCTATTCAACCTACTAGACAAGATATACCTCATATACTTGTTCGAGGTATTGTTGTACCTTTCTAGTAGCTTGTTCATAGAATTCCTCAAACAATTGTCCAACAACCTATTCAAGGAATTTCTCGAACAATCGTTCAGCAACTGGTTCAACGACCTATTCAAAGTTCACCATAGACCCTTATTCAAACAATTGTCTAACAAGTTGTTTTAGGTTCTCCTTAGCAACCTATTAGAAGAGTATAACAAGTGACCATTCCAATAACCCCTCAAATATTTGTTCCTCAGACTACTCAGGAAATCCCATAGGCTTCTTCTTATCAAACTATTCCTATGGTCCATTTTTTACTACAGATTCCTATAAGGCAACCCATTGTCAAAACATTGAAAAAAACCTCTTCAAGGCCAAGCTTACCAGGATCCACCTTTCCAAGGATAGGTTTTCCAAAGTCTGCCTTATCAAGGCCAAAATTTCCAAAATCCACCTTTTTAAAGTCAATTCATTCGAATTCAACTTGTTCAAAGTCAATTTGGTCAAGGTAAACCTTTGCAAGTGCAACCTATGAAGGGGAAATATTACTTATGTCAAATGGGTCAAGCTCAGTCTTTTTAGTGTCAACTGTACCTCGGTCATACTTATCAAGTTCCTATTCAACCTCAACCTGATATGGTTCATTGTGGTTACCCGGGTGGAATTCCAATTCCAACTGCTTAGGCTATTCTAGGATATCATGGATATGTGCCTCCATGGGTTGGTGTTAAATCGTAAGGTTATCAAAATTTACCGCAAGATACTAGCTAGAAGTTACCAATTATTTCAATGCTAGATCTAAAGATTTATATTGGTTAACTATTGATACTATTTATTACTATCCTTTTTGGCCAGTGGTTCCTACCAAGTTAACAAGTGACATACCTAAATTAGAGGGGACATTACGAGAGCATCCATCCAATCATGTGATGACATATCATATTTAGTGTGCATCGAATTCTTTAATCGATCATTCCATTAGTTTAAGCCTTTTCCAACAAACTTTAACCTGTCTGACAACTAATTGTTACATTGAACTACCTCATGCCTCTTTCCATAACTTTAAGTCCCTCGCAACAATAGTTTTAACCCACTTTCATCTACCAATCTATTATGATACTGATACTGAACTATTGACTTCTTTAAAACAATGAAATTTGAATCACATCTCCGATCATATCCTTGAACGGAGATGTAGACATCACTTAGTCAAATTTTTCATTCCAGATCAAATTTTATCTGAATTCTTTACAATTTTTCTTCTTCCATTATCACGAAACATGTTTCCAAGGGAGGTTTCATCATGGAAGAGAAAGTAGTTGCTCGTGTCAAGTACTTAGAGTTAGTCTACACTCAATCTGGCACTTCTCCCTTTGTGTTAACCCATTATTACATCTCCTATAGGAACAGGATCTAATGTTGTTGATGGAATTATGGTTATGTTAGTGAACAATCTAATGAAAAAAGAAAATTTCTAAAAATAGGTATACTTTGGCCCTACAAGATACACCATCTGAAAGCCTTCCTCTAGAAACTATTTTCGAGATCAACATTGTAAAATCATCTGCTAGCATGAAAAAGGAAACCAGAAATAAAAAGAAGGGGAAATATAAATTGAAACAAAATTCTTCTCAAAAATAGAAACCTTCTAAAGCTGAGACCAGTGACGAAAAGTGAAAACCTCATTATCATTGCCTTATTTGCAATGAGGACCACTATACGAAGGAATGCCCACATTGAGCAGAGGTTTCTAAATTCATTAAAAGATCTCCAAATCCTACTATTTTGAAGGATCCATGTCCTTCTCAAGATAGAAAAATGGTTTCCCATAACACATATTCCTCTTCCACATCACAAGATATCCTGATGATGTCTTCATAGGAAGTTTTTGTAGCTACAAGATCCAAAAATTACGGGTCTAAGCATCTTGTTGAAAATGGAAATGAAGCTAGTTTGTATGGCCAACATTGCAATTAAATTCCTCCTTCTCCTTCTGAACCATTAAAGATTGAGAATCCAACTCCTAATATGATCATCTGATCGCCTCCCAAACGTGTGCTTCAAAAGTCATCTTTCAACCCGCATGCTAGATCTTTTCAAAATTACAACATTATTGATGACCTGGCTACGTCTCCTTCCACAATTTCATCTCTGGAAGTATTGCAAACATGCCTAACAGAATGAAATATTTTATTTTCAACTATAAGAGCTATTGATCTGCAGGATTGTAACTTAATTATCTTTGATATTGAGAGTGATATCCTGAGACTCCCTCACCAACTGGCAGTCTAGATTCCAGTTTTTTTTAAAACTAGACGAGTATTTAATATAGTTGTTGATGAAGGAGCTTCTTCATGCATTATGTCCATTCCTTGTTGGAAATATTTAGGTTCTCCAACCATTAATCAATTGACTACCACTCTAAAAGCCTTTGGTGGAAAAGGTTTTCTTCCATATGGGATCCTGAACGATTCTCCCATAGAGCCAGAAGGAAAAATGGTTGCAATTGAAGTTGAAGGTGTGGATGCGTAGCTATATTTCAACCCTTTTCTTGGTCGAAGTTATACCTATGCTATGCCAATTGTGGTCTCATCACTATTTCGAATGATACAATTTCCTCATAAGGGAGAAATTGTCAAAGTAGACTAGTTGTCTTACTACACTTCAGAACCTAACATTGTGGGTAGCATACCTTTTGTTAGAAAAATGAATTCTCCTTATGAAGATATTGGTGCTGGTTTACTAAAAAACTCATCATCGATGGGAACCTTTGCAATGCCTCCACCAAACTTTCCTTCTAGTTTTTTCGAGGTAAACATGATTACATCAAGCACTATGTAATATCATGATCCATAGATAGTGCCTTTAGAGCCTGAGCTATCCTCCTATGGTAGTCAGATTCATTTGAGCCCTTTTCAATTGGCTTATGAGGCAGTACAATCATTTTCTGACCCATCATATTTAGATATTAATTGAGTGGATATGATCAATGAAGATTATTCTCCTTTTCCTTGGTTAAAATTGATTTCATTCTCTGATCCTTTCAATCATATACTCCCATGGGGGACTTTTTCCTATCGAAAACTCCCATTCAATCTAAAGAATGCTAGTGAAATGTTTTAAAGGACTATGTCTTATGAATTTCATGATATTAAGCATATTGTGCAACCATATTTCGATGACTTTCCATCTCAATCACTGAGACGGGAAGACCATTTAATGCATTTGAGAGTAATTTTCATTAGATGTCATCATTACAATATTTGTTTGAATCCACATAAGCGTGTTTTCTGTGTGCAATCTAGACGATTTCTAGGGTTTCTTGTTTCAAATGAAGGCATTCGTGTCGATCCACTGAAGGTTGAGGTTATCCTGAATTTACCTCCTCATTCCAATATATGCCAACTCCAAAATTTGTGAGGGAAAGAAACTTTCTACGTCGATTTATCTAGAACTATGCAGGGTTGACCACAAGTTTTACTCGACTTTTGAAAAAGGGCATCCCATTTATCTAGGATGAAGTGGTTCAAAAATCCTTTGATGCAACTGAATAAGTGTTGACCCATACACTATTGTTGGATCCTCCCAATTATCACCGAGATTGAATTTTATACTTAGCAATGTCTTATGCCACCATTGATATGGTCCTAGTTCAAGATGATGAGTTAAAATAAGATCATGTGATATAATATTTAAGTCGTAATTTAACTAAAAATGAAGCAAAATATGCACATGTTGAGAAATTGGCCTTGGCAGCTGTTCAAGTTGTCCAACGTTTCCATCACTATATTTAATTGCACAAAACCACAGTTATTTCTGATTACAACCCCATGACTTACATTCTTACTAAACAATTGTTGCGGGGCAAGTATTCCAAATGGATAGTCATCCTATAGGAATTCAATTTGGAATTCATTAAACACAAATCTAATAAATCATTAGTTTTTGCTAAGTTATTGTGTGAATTTCCCCATACTGAAAATGAACATGTGGTAAAATATTCTCTTCCTGATGAATCACTCTTTCCAATCAGTACTTTATATCCTTGGTATGAATATATCATAATTTATCTCCAAAACTATACATTTCGGTTGGATTTGAGTCAAACTGATCGTCATCGAATCCGATTTCAATATTAGCAATACAATATTGTTAGTGACGTGATTTATCATCGTGGTACCGATTCTATTTTCTGATCACTACAAGAAAAAAGGTCATTGGTGAGGGTCATGTCTATGATAGAATTTTAAGGTCCATCACCAATATCACATATGGTGATGGTCTTTAAAAAAGCATTGTTTCAACTTGTCCTGACGATGAATGACACTAGTTGGTTCGAAATGCGTCGACAAATGATTTATCTTGTGATTTACGCCGAAGAATTTCTCTTAAGTGTATATCATGACGATCCTTTAACGTTTGTCAAAAAATCCATTTTCAATGATGCTTTTGGTGAGGGTCGTTAGAGGCCTGTCACTAATTCTATCTTTGGTGACAATTTTGGTGAGGGTCCTTAAAGGTCCATCACTAATTCTCTCTTTGGTGACACTTCTAGTGATGATATTTTATTGACCCTAACCAATTCTCTTTTTGGTTACTTTTGGTGACAGTAAAAAATGTTTATCATCATTGATCCTTCCAATGAGTTTTTGATGATGCTTCATGCCTATGATGGACCTTTAAGGTTCATCACAAATGTCGCATATATTGACGGTCTTTAAAAAAATGTTGTTGTAAGTGTATATAGTGATGGTCCTTTAAGGTTTGTCACCAAAGCCATTTTCAATGACACTTTTGTGAGCATCGTTAGAGGCCCGTTACTAATTCTCTCTTTGGTGACACTTGTGGTGAGGGTTGTTAAAGGCCCATCATTAATTCACTCTTTGTTGACACTTCTAGTGATCATATTTTATTGACCCTCACCAATGCTCTTTTTGGTTATTTTTGGTGATGGTCAAAAAAGGTTCGTCATCATTGATCATTCCAATGAGTTTCTGATGACGCTATGTACCTGTTACTATATTTTTTGTCAAAAGATAACAATTTAAGACCATGGTTGTGGTCTTTTTCATTATGTGTCCAAGGTCATAGTGGTTACCATCAGTCAATTTGTTAAGAAGTAATTAGCGTGTATCATTTCCCTCAAGTCATAAGAATATAGTTTCCTATGATTCAACACATGATTCATCTCTATTAGGTTTATTATCTAGCAAATTTCCTTTAAATAAAGTTCCACTTGTGTGTGTAGGAACTATATTATTTAATATATAACCAAGCTCTGTAAATTCTATTAATGAGAGAGACCTAGCACTCCTCAACACTCATGGGACACCTTAACATGCTTTGGAACAAACTCTAACATTCCTCAGCACTTCATATGTCTTGGAACATCTTTGTACCTGGAAAATCATTGTACCTAGAACATCTTTCCATGAATAGGATGCCCAAGCACATGTTGGCATGCCCTAGCATAGAATAGAGCTCCCCTATCAGTGTTGGCATGGCCTGTAGTCCCTAGCATGCCCTCAAACACCTTGGCATAATATTGAATTGACAAACATTAGCACTTGGCACACATTGGCACTTGACATGTATTGGAACATATTACTAGTGTGCCCAGCATGCCCCTTTTGAAAAAGATAAAGTCCCGACTTATTAACCCTCTTATGTGTTCATTTACTTACATTTTAGCTTGGTTATTCCTTTTGTTTCCTTGAAACTCCTTCATGCATATTGGTATACTCTGGCACCTTGCACATCCTAGCATGTCTTAGAACCTGGCATGCCTTAGTAGTATTTGGCATATGTTAGCACACCCTAGAACTACCTAACACACTCTAGCACTTCTTGACATGCCCTGATATTCTGTAGAACACCTTACCCATCCTTGGCATACCTTGTCACTTCCTCCTTGGCATGACAACTGGCACTCATTGACACTCCCCTACACACCCTCATATTCATTCACTTCTGTGCATTTTTACCTAGTTCTCCCTTGTGTTTTCCTAGTACTCACTAACACTCCTCAGCATGAATTGGTACTCTCTAGCACACCTTACCACTCTTCGATATGCTCTACCACTTCATAGTATGCATCACATTCCCTGGTGCACATTAGCACTTGGTACGTGTTGGCACTTGACAAGTCTTAGCATGTTTGGCATGCGTTGAGATGACTTGGTATGCTTTGGCATGGTTTAATATTTAATTTATTTGAGATCAATTATTGGAAACTAGATGAGAAGAAATGGAGGAAGATTTGGAACTTAGAAAGCATTAACACCTGGCACTTGGCACCTATTGGAACCTAGTGTTGGTGTGCCTAGCATGCCCCTCATGGAAAAGTTAAATTGATGACTTATTAACCCTATTATGTGCTCATTTACTTGCAGTTTAACTTGTTCCTCTCTTTTTTTGAATTGACAATTCCTGTCATGCATTGTCACACCCTTGTACATCCTATCATGCCTTAGCACTTAGCATATCATCGCTCGTTTGACATGTCTTCATACTATCTGGCACATATTAGCATGCCCTAACATTCCCTAACACACCTTAGCAATCATGACCTCACAACTAGCATTAAAATTTTCCATGACTTGGGAACCTTACATTCACTAGAACACCTTGGAAATCTCTAGTTGTCATGCGCTCTTTTATTGTCCACAATGTTCCAGGTTGATGAGGAGATCGACAGAGGTAACCATAGACCAAGATTTTAGTTTGGTAGCTAGCCCTACCAAAATAGAGAGGGATCTCTCTATGAAATCACATCCAAGAGATGAATGGAATGTAAAGTATTTTAGGCTAGATAGCTAGGTTCAGGTGGGTTTTGGAAAATTTAGGGTTTTGTTGTTGGATAGAGGAGAAAAACCAGGTAGCTAGGTCAGAGGATCAAAGGGTTACACCAACAAAGATATAAAGGATCAAGGTAGCATTAATTTTCTGATGGATCTTAGGGTTTTTCAGTGTAGTGTAGTGTTTAGAAGAAGTAAAAGGTCTTAATGAGCATGAAACATGAATTCATTAAGTAAGAAAGAGAGTAACACATAATGATTTTTCCATCAAAACAGAGCTTTATGCAAAGAATTTTGTTTATAAACTGTAAGGAAAAACATTGAAGAACTAATGAATGGAAAGAGAAGACGAATGTCTTTCATATAAAGCTATAATAGAGAAAAAACAACATCAAACACTTATTGCACATGAATTCCAAGATAATAGCTCCAAACTGTGTCCTTTGATTTCCAGAAAATGTCCAAGTACAAGCTACAATAGTTCTCTCCTCTGAAATCCAACTCATTCTATCACTAGGAAAATGATAGATAAATACCAAAACAACAACTCCTCACTCTCAAGGGTCAAATCGATGACTCTAGGAATTGTTCTATGAGGTGTTCTAACAAAAACCTAATGTCTAGGGAAGTTAAAAACAACTTCTACAATTAACTTTGACACCAACCTCTCTCATAAGTGAGGTCAAATTTACATCAAAACAGCTTACAAAGACTAACCACCCATTATTTACATTTACTTTTACACCTCACATTCATATACTTCACCCTTTTTACTTTTACCAAATTCAAACTAGGAATTACAAAAAAATACACAGTGAACATTCTACAAAAATCTCAGAAATTTCCAAGTGTGGAGTGAGTTGTTGGAGGACATTTTTGAGTACCTTTTTGAAGTTCAAATCCAGATATGAAGCCTTTTTCTAGAAAAATGGGAGTGTTTATATGCCTTTGTAGTATTTTTTTCACTCAAAAGGACCCATTTTTGGATGAGATATGGTCGTTCTCCCAATGTGTCTCTAGGTGTGTAGCAAAATGGAAAAAGAGGGGCAGAAAGGTGATTTTTGGCCTCTTTTTTTTGGAAATTTCTCAAAAAATGAGCCCCAGACCAGGAAAGTGGGAAAATGGGTTTTGAAAGGGGGTCATAATATTTCAAAAATTTCTGATTTCCATCAATTTCATCCCCGAGGAAGAAGTGAAGCATGAGCTCATTGCACTCCTAGAGAAGAAATTGCAAGTCTGCACCAAAACACAAAATTTTCTCCAAATCCTCCCAAACTTTGTCTAGAGATGACTAATGAGGTACGTTATGCAGTCATGGATGCATCAGCAAGAAAATCTAATGTACTCCTCTCCTCTTCGTGTATTAGATTTTCCTTGAGTTTTTCCTTCGACTTCTTGATTTTGACCTTGACAACCCGATTTCTTATGTAATAATGGATGGCCATTTTCTTTTGCAACTTGCTATCCCTATTGGCCTTTTCAAGGAGCTTATCAAGGTGGAAATTGACTTTGTCAAGCCAAAAATCCATGTCCCCATTTATTTCCATGGAAATATTATCCTCAAAGGTAAATTCTTCCATTGGTGGCTTTTGTTCTCTTTCCCTTTGAAGTGCCTTCCTAAGACCCATTGTCATTGGTCCCTTCCTTGCCACGTGTACTTCATGCTGCTCAGTAGCCTCATGTTCCGTCACTTCCTTGCCTTTCATCTCTTGTTTCTTGCCTTTGAATTACTCTTTCTATATGACTAGTTGTTTTGTCTTAAGTTGACTGTTTTCTTGCTCAAGCAATGAAATTATGAATTTGGCCCTTTCCAAATTATCCTTGAGCTCCATGATTTGAGAATCCTTCTCTTTGATGACTTTTTTCATGGTTTGATGCTCATAATGTGCCTCCAAGTCAGCTAGTTCCAATTCATGCTCAATGGGCTCCTCACAATGCAAAGAAGCCTCATGATGTGATGGTGATCCTTGTTTTTATGATTTAATAGGCTTGTTCCCTTCCTCAATTTGAGGAGCAAACACAAGCCTTCTGCCTCTCTAATATGTCTCGGTCACCTCAGGCTTAGGTACACTGGAAATCTCATCATTTTTTGTTCATGACCCCACCTCCATGGGATGTACTGACATGGTTTCGTGTTGGCTTTGTGAAGTGGTTATATGTGTTTTGAAGGTTGCCTCAATGAAGGTGTCCCACATCATGTTCTTATCTATCAACTGATGGAGTACTATAACCTTTATCAGTCTATGGTGAAAGAAGTTGGGATAATGCACTTTTCCTTTCAATTGCACCCTTTTAGACATTTTGGTCAGGCTCCTATACAAGTAGCTGGACAAATTCAGATACTTGGCAGTTATAAAGTGCATGAGTAGTCTTATGTGGTATTGATATAGCTTGGAAAATATGCCCTCACATGTGAAGAAGTTCATGACAACGTTCATCAATGGTGCATATATCTCCAAAAAGTATGTGAATGGGAAAACATGTGAGTGAGTTCCTTTTTATGGTGATTTCAAGTAGGGTTTTTACTCTTTTAGGTCTAGGTTCATGCCTTTGAACCAGTTTTCACCATGGTTTGGTATGCTTGTAACTTAAGAGATGGCATCCATTGAAAACATAAAATCAGTCCCTGCAATGGTGATCTTGTCTTCCTTCAAGGTGAGGGAAAATATACTTGTGAGATACTCATGGTAACATACTGCTTGCACTCTTTAACAAAGCCCTAAACAATTGACATCTTCAAAGCATTTCATGACAAATGGGGAGGTAATGGTTTCATTGCAATTAGAGGGCTCAAATCTCAATGTCTTCGACCCATTTTTGTACTTCCTCTTCTATGATGGTGATGAGTCAGGCTCCATACTTCAAACTCTAGGTGAAAGGCAAGCAAAAGAAATAAAATTTTCTGTTGTGAGGGAATGAGGTGGTATGATGAATTTAGGAGTTGCCTAAATTTCTAAGGAAATTTAGGAGGGTAGGGGATGATGTCAGTGAGTAGGGGAAAAAGTAATATTTGGAAATGAGTGAGGGGAGGGGGTGGAAAAGGTAGAAAACATAGGCCTATCCTAGAAAGAGATAGGGTAGATTAGGGTTTAGAGGAAAACGATAGAAAAAGAGGGGATAAGGCTTTGTGATGGATGGAAATTTTGTATTAGTTGCGAACAGAGGTGTAGGGACAAGGAATCTAGGGTTTATGGAAGAAACTCATTATTTGAGGATCAAAACCATGAAAATCATGTAAACCATAGAAGAAGAGGTATTTGATCATTTTCGTGACATATGAGGCAAAGGAGGGCATAAAAATGATTAAACATACTTGCTATAGAGTTTGGAGGATGAAATGAGTGAAGAGGGGATTTGAAAAATCAATTATGGTCCTTAAACAACAATTTTGGACAACTCTGCCCCTTGTGTGGCGAAGGCTTCTTGTGCGCAGTGTGTTGTCTAGGTGCAAAGCAAAGGCTCTCTGTGTGCAACGAGAGTCAATTTTTGCTAGTGAGGGCTATGGAATCACAATTTTTTGAAAAGGAGAGGAGGGAGCTCAATGCTAGGATGGTATACAAGTGCAAATGAGTGTGAATGAGCTCCTCCATGTGATTTTATAATTTTCTTTTGGTGTCTAAGTGATTAATGAGGTAGGATGGCCCACCTCACCAATTCACTTTCTTTTTTAGTTTTGTAGCCTTAGGACCTCTTCTTGTAACTTTAGAACCTTAGGAACATTATTACATCTCAAAACATAAATTACATTTGAAATCAAGTGTTATTGAACAAATTTACCTATTTCTACTCCTCGTTTGCCGAATCTGTATATGAAATGACTGATTTTGTGATCTTAAACCTAATGACCTAATGGTGACACTGAGCTGAATGGAAACAATGATGATGTGAATGAAGTGATATTAATGATGTTTTCATGATGGTAGACTCAACTGAGTGATGAAAGTGACCATCATATCAAATTCTTGAGAAAGTGGAAATCGCCCTAGACAAACTAGCCAGTGACCAAATTTTTATTTGAAGACTCACTGAAATGAAAAGAAATTGACTTGACACCTTAACAACACCTTGTAAGAGCATATTTGATCATTGGAGACAGGATGAACTAACTGACACTAACACCCTCACAGATAACCTTAATTTTTTTGCGACTTGGGATCCCAACCAATTCATTAGAAAAACAATAGTGTGCCCAACCCAAAGTATCCCTTTCTTTGAAATTGTTTTGTCCATGCCTTATCACAACCATAGGCTTGCCTCTTGTAAGTCCTATTATGAACTTCTCCTAAACAAATTCATCCTTGGGAAACCTAGAATTGATTGACACTCCTTGGCATAGGCTCTTATTTATTCATTTCCAAGCATTTTGACCTAGTTATCCCTTGTGTTCCTCTATCTCTCCCTAACACTCCTCACCATCCATTGAAACTATCTGCCATGTGTTAGCACACCTTTTCATTCCTTGGCATGACTTGGAACTCCTTAGCTATCACGCCCCCACAACTACCCTTACCTTTCTTTAGACTCGGCCAGAACCCAACCAAGTCCTGCCCCGACTACAACAATGATCTGATAACGAGGCATGTAGGCTTCTTGTCCAACTTAGAAGAACCTCTCCCACTAAAAAAGCTCTAAATTTTCCCAATTCTTAATAATTAACCAATATAGAATTAAGAAATGCTTGAACATATAGGTGTATGCCGATATTGTTTTTAGCTAATTACATGCTTTAAAAATATGTTGTTTGTGCTGAGATGTAAATGTGATTAAACTGATATATACATATATATATATAGATAACAATGAATAATGCAGTAGTAAAAACAAACACATGGAACAACAATTTAATTTGGAGTTCACCCACAACTCTTGGGCTACATCTCCATGAGCTCTAGTCAATTCAACTAGGCTCTCTGGGATTATGGTATAAGACTTTTTTACAAGCTCTTCGCTTAACTCCTATCATTTTACATAGAAATAGCAGGTTTAGACACCATGTTATACCCTGGCTCTTGAAGCTATGGCTCTTGGCTCTAGCTCTTGAAGCTCTGGCTCTTGGCTCTAGCCCTTGGCTCTAGCTCTGGCTCTGGCTCTGGCTCTCGGCTCTGACTCCGGCTCTGGCTCTTTGGCTCTGGCTCAAGTTCTGGCTCTCGGCTCTCACTCTGGCTCTTGAAGCTCTAGCTCTTAGCTCTGGCTATGCTCGTGGCTCTCTGCTTTGGCTCTTGAAGCTCTGGCTCTGGACTCTAGCTCAAGTGGCAGCAACTTAGGCTATATGCTTAAAGTTATATTCAAAAGTAGTCTTATATCCTTACTTTATTGACAAAGTAATCATTTTCTTCTTTGATGGGGTGATATTCATGCACAACACAACATAATCACTAATGTTTGAGAGGATCACATTCATGCAAGTGTCACAAGTGCGTCTGATAGATGTACCGTTAAGGGAGACGAGGCCGTTTGAATCCCTCCCTTCTTTATATTTGCAGGCATCTTGGATTGTGCAGGTTTCTGCATGCATCCCTACTCTCATCTTTTAGTTCATTTTGATGGACATTTCCCCGTTTTAACCTCTGCTGTGTAGGAAAGTGAAAGGATGATTTTACAAAAACGCTATCGTGACTTTTGATTGAGGCATAACATTTCCCCTCAAAGCATAATCTGCACTGATTAATATCGTTTATAATGTGCTTATATCAATAATAATGATTACTTTTATATATTATTAACTAAAAATTTTAAATGATCTGTTACATATTATTGTTACGGATGGTTGTGGCTAGAGTGAAAAGTTGTCTTTTTACAGATCATTAGCAGAGTTGTAAGATCACCAGCAGAGTAATTCCAAGTGATATGGTTTTTTTCAATAACAGTGATCACTATCAGTAAGCCTACATTCTTTGAGAGAGCTAGGTTATCCTCACTGCTTCTTGAACAATTAAATTATAGTAAATTATTTTGTTGACATAATTTTTTTTTCATAACAGTGATCAATAAACCTGCATTTTTGGATAGAGCTAGATTATCTTCACTGCTAATTTTACAACTAAATTATGATAAATTTATCACGCTGGAAAAAAATATTTTTATAATAAAAATCTCAACCATTCAATAAATATCATATAATATTATAAAAAAATAATTCTATAAAGTTACTCGTTTAAATGGTACTATATGCATATTTAAATGGTACTATATGCACCTTGAAATCTAACATTTGATAAATATGAGGGGGCTTTGCCCATATGTCACGGGAGCTTTCTGAGTTACAACGTCACGTTAAACCTTGAAACGTTCTCCTAAACAAAAAACTGGGAAATTGGATCCCCTAATGAAATCTTCTCACAAACAGAAAAGTGGGATATTTGATCCTCTATATTTTACAGTCTAAACTTGGGTTTTGTCCATCATGTCACGGGAGCTTACTAAGCTACATGCCTACAACGTCTCGTTTATCTTGAAACCTACTCCCAAACAGAAAAGTGGGAAATTGTATCCTCTAATGAAATCTTCTCCCAAAATGTGGGATATTCGACAGTCTTTATTTTATTTTACACTGTAAACTTGCCACTATGTTAAGTATGTTGAAAAAACTGGACGATATCTGGCATCTAAAAAGCCCAAACGGATCCAAATATTAAGTTAGAAGATCTTGTTGAATCTTGGAACCCTCTTCCAAACAGAGACGTGGGATCCTGGAGATGTTACCATGTAAACACGCCACTCGGAAACACCGGAAACATCTTGCATGTAGAAAAACCAAAACTATGCCAGAAGTTATTGACATGAAATAAGATTAATATATTAATATTATGATGAAATAGCAAGAACATTACTATTCACCCAAAATAATTTTATTATTAACTAACTCACCAATTTGTTCAGACAGTTGTTTTGAGATGATTGAAAATGGCATGAGCGGAGAGCGACAGTAACATAACAAACGTTATTTATTCCTCGGCATACGTCGTATCGTTAGGATTTAAGTTGTGACACCAAACTTTCTTGCAATAACACGGGCACTGTATTTTCTCTATTTCCAAACATGCATTTTCTTCAGTCTCCCATTATGTATTATTCATTCTCTTTCTTTCATTTTTCCCTCGCTCTCTCATAAGACTATATCGGCAACCTCTATTGGCTTTCAAAACCCTCATCGCCACTGAACCTTTCTAGTCCATCGCTGATTCTAGTCTGGCCATGTATTTGTGCAACTGTAGTGGCTCTTTAACCACAGCAACCCTCACTCAATGGACAGGAGAGTGGTTGCCCTAAAACCGGCATCTATGGATCTGCAGGATTCTCCCTCTCTCAACAAATTGTCATTTCTCCTCTCACTTGACCTTTCACGAAGCGCGCTTTCGTTCAAGATAAGTTGAAAAACATGAATGACTGAAGTCACTCTGAAGGCGACCGCATATCCGGAAAGATCAGCAAGAGCAGGAACTACAAATTGCCAAGAGAAATAGAGAAGCGGCCGTGCAGATTCATAGATGTGAACTTGAGCCCAACCACTACGTCCATTGAATGACAGGCACTGTAAATAACGCCACTGAAGTTAGAGTAGGGCACGGACACTAAAAATAAAAAATATCAGTGGCGCTGAGGGAACTGAAATCCAACAGCGGTTGACGAACACAGTGATAGGAAAGAGGTAGAGACGCGGCAAAGAATAGATGAAAAAGAAGAGGAACACCCTGAGGCCTGCAGTGACGGAGACATGGAAAGCTATATAAATAAGATGGCAAGAACCACTTTAGTGGGCACTTGAATTCAAGTCAAGCTGGTGGCCTTTTTTCGCCGTAGTCTAACCGGTAATTTTTGGCCGTCCACGCAAATTTGCCGCGTCAGTAGTATGTCCCTTTTCCGTTTTTTTTTTTTTTAGGGTTTTTGAATTTTTTTTTGGCCCAGATTCCAGTATTTTTGGCGGAACATGCAAATTTGCCGACTCAGTAGTACGTTTCGGTTACCTTTTCCGAATCAATCGGATGGCTTTGTTTTTCCTGAACACTTTTTTTTGGTATCAAGCGGGTCGCTTTTCCGAACAAGTTTCATATTTTTTATTGCTTTTTCCGAGTCAGTAATACGTCTCGGTTACCTTTTCCGAATCAATCGGATGGCTTTGTTTTTCCTGAACACTTTTTTTTGGTATCAAACGGGTTGCTTTTCCGAGCAAGTTTCATCTTTTTTATTGCTTTTTTCCCGATGATACATGTCGTTTCTATAGAATTGGCCAACAACGAAGAAGTTCTCTGCTAAATTTTCTTCAATGGGTAAAATTTTAAACTTGGTATTAACAAAGTTTTTTTTTTTCATATTTTATTTTAAATTTTATAATTAAATTAATAAATTAATATGATACTAATTAATTCTATAAATTTATCTATATGTCCAAGAATCTATTTCAATAATTATCCTTAAATGAAAAAAATACAACTTAAAATAATTAAACTCCAACTTAGATAATTAAACTCCACTCATTTTAGCTGGATAAATGCAACAACGGTAACAATGACCTTTATCCACGCTTCAATGTCTTTTGGACAATTTTGTTAATAAACAGAAAGTTGATACGTGGTAAACGGACTGACTACATTCCAGAGATACCAACAGGAGGGCACCTCGTGGTAAAATATATTTCAATAATTATCATTAAATGAAATAAATACAACTTGAGACAATTAAACTCAAACTTAAATAATTAAACTCCACTCATTTCAGCTGGATAAACGCAACAGGCGTAACAATGACCTTTATCCACGCTTCAATGTCTTTTGGACAATTTTGTTTATAAACAGAAAGTTGATACGTGACTACATTCCAGAGATACGAACACGAGGGCACGTTGCCTTAGCATGACACCCTGCAACTTAAAGTTAATATAAAGAATGTTTGGTAAAAGTTGGTGGGTTGCTCTGCCTCTTTATCCCAAGAGGATGAATAATATTAGTTGGTTCCAAACATCAGCAACATAAAATGTGATTTATGCTAAAAATAATGTCAAAATTTATAATATATTTTACATTAATAATTGTAAGAAAATTACAAAGAAATGCTGATAAAATATTAAATTGAAAAAAAATGTATTTTGGTTTCTATAAACAAGTAAATAGTAATTAATATATGAAAATTATATTGTTGATTATCAAGAACAGTTAAAAGATTATGAATGGAAAAAAGAAACGATTTTCCTTACAATATATAAGATCCCTGGACTTAGACTAATTTCTAGAATTAACTAATTTACTAAAATATAAAAATAAATAAGAAGAAAAGTAGCCTTGCGAAATGAACAATGATATAATCAATAGTTCGTTATAACGGATCCCACAAAGTGGATCAATGTTCAAAGGCATTTCATGAATAATTAATTTAATTCAACCTCTTTGACTATATGCTTCTAAAAATGCAATTGTTGGCTTGAAAACCACATGCTCCCATATTAACAGCAAAAAGGCAATAAAGTAATGCAAAATTTGCATGAAATAATGAACTTGCATGAAAAGCTATGTAAGATGATCTTTCAACAAACTTTAATTTAATAATATATGTTATATTCAAGAGTTGATGCCAACAAACTCGTGATATGCTAAAGAAGCCATTTCCCATTCAATGATTAGCATGCTTATTGGACAGTGAATTATTAAAATCAATGTGTATGGAAATATTCGGTTGGGCTAAATTTACTCATTGTATAACTTCAAAACTTTGTTTGATATAGCGATTATTGAATAAAGTATAAGTCCTTCAACTTTGGCTTGCTTTTATATACGCTTTTAAGAAGCTTTTGAAAACTTGTGGGTTACAATGCTAATTTATTCCACTTTTTGGCCACTTAATGCCTTATTGAAATTGACTTATTTTTAGAAGACCTTGAGAGCTAAGAATTTTATGTTAGCATGAGATTTCTAACTTGCTTAGAAAACTTTATTTTAGTGGTGCATTGGAATATTACCTCAGATACATCTGATACAGGGAAATAGGGAATTGATAACGATTGATGATACAAACAAGGTCAGGGTGGTGGAACTCCATCAGCAACAGATGATGAAACCCAAACCACTAATTTGCCCATCTCCTGTTTCATTAGCTCTTGTTTCTGCAAATGTATCCCTTTTTTGGGTCTTCGACAAGTCATCATACCACAATGATGATGTGGCAGAAGCCAACAAGGATATGACAAAAGTTGATGGAAAAGATATTGAATTTTTTGTCACGATAGATATATATATATATATATATATATAATATCGATATCATGAGTCATTTGAAAGGACCATTTATCTAAAGAAAGAGCATCATAGATACATCATGATTCATCATCCCTTAATAGTGTAGAGGTGTACCTAAAGGGATTTGATCTCGTGGCTGTATGGATAGATTTGCGGATTTAAACATGAGTTTAGGCTTATTCTATATAATATATATATATATATATATAATATATATGATAATAATATAATAGATATAAATATATATGTTATGTCATTTTTTATACTCACAATTTCATGTTGAAGGCTAGGCAATTTTCATGTTGAAAGCTAGGGATACAGAGATTGAAATATTTATTTAAAATAACTATTGAAATATTTTTTCCATGTGTATCAACTTCATATTTAGTATATCAACTTCATATTCAATACTAAAGAAATTACCAAACTATAAAAGAACACCACTCATTATAGACACTGGAATTTCCCCGTGCTTTGAAATTCATCAAAATGAATTTCAACAAGTGTATATAACCTTTAATAATAAGCATTTCAACGAGTACATTTAACCTTTTTAATAAATGATTTATCTTTTCTCAGAACATTGTGCCATTCTTTCCACTGCATACACAATATATGTTTCTAACATTAAATATGGTTTACTTTTAAAATCTATGATTGGGCATTATATTGTTGTTACTCGTGCACTAGAAGCATTTGCAATCATAAAGGTTATCACCACCGGGTGGTTTCACCCCACAATTAATCAATTTGTAAGTTGCTTACTAGTATGGTAAAGTTTTCGTAAGAAATAAATGAAGACCACTAATATAAATGTGGTTGTTGTTTTTGTTATTTCTTCTTAAAAGTATGAAAGGATTCATTTAATCTATGTGTTGATGCTCTTGGAAAAATATCAAACCTAACGTTACTATTGACATAATGTCAAATATAAAGAAGAAACACGAAGTACATGCTAGTAAGATAACACAATTACAGTTCTCAGTACAATATAGTTTGGAAAACTTTTAAGATTATGCACACTATGGGATTGTAATATAGTAGATTAGTTTGTGATTTTCCGTAATCATCTTCAAGTTGTATGAAAGCTTTGAACTTGTTGTTTGTAATTAGTAGGATAGAAAAATGTGAAATGTAGACCACTGTCTTGGTTTTTCTTTATATTTATAATGTTATGGCTTGTAAAGGCTAGATATGTTGGTCATTTCCTTTTGTTTTATGTTAGCCAATTTAAACTTCTAAGAATTACATTGGATTGAAGGGGTGATTTGTTTGAAAAAATGAATGTGATTAAGCAGTAACAAACCCAACAGTGAAGAGTTTGGTTCATTGAAGACTTGCCTCCTTTGGTGATAAGGTATTGAAGTGGTAGTTTTATGAGTTGAGATCACTGCAAAAACTCTACAAGTGTGAGAATTTTGCAGACATTGTTTCCTTATTTTTTTGGACCAATTCTTGAGCCTTGTTTATTGATCATTACATCACTAGTTTAAGAATCCTCGTGTAGGAGAATGCATGTATGTATAAAGCATATTTTTGAGCTAGAGAACATTGATTCTCTATGAGAACCTCTTTCCATATTAAAAATTTTTCAAGCTACTTTGGGAACTCAACATACCTTGGTACAAATCCTACCAGGATTTATTTGTTTTCAATTACAAAAAAATGTTTTATACTAATTTTTGATAATAAGATTAAATAGTTTGTGAAATATCATGACGGCATGATATATCTTGAGTATCCCTTTTCCAATGGTTTATCCATAAACTTGTTCCTTCCATTAAAATTCATGTTTGATACATCCTATCAAAGATGAATTTGATCAAATGGATCATATAATTTATATTGTAGCCCACATTTTAAGTGTGGGGACTCTTTTCAAAAGATAAAATACACTTGTTTAGAGTTATATTATCTACTAGGTCTAGATTAGAAATAAGCTCATAAATAGATTGCATTATACATTTTATCATTGTCATGTTCTTCTCATATTTACTATCCATATAATTAAATACTAAAACAAAGGACTGCAAAACCAACATTCAATCTCCATGAGCATGGTATTTGTTTAAAAAAATGATTGCAAAACTAACATTTAATTTCCATGAGCATGGTATTTTTTATAGTTGTTTTCCATTCCTTTGAGATTCCTTGTAGTCATTTTATGGAAAAGATATTTGACCACAACTAATCATGCCACAATATAGCTCTCCGAAACTTAAAGCTTATTGAAGCCTTGTAAAGCTTGTTTTTTCTATGGGGCAGGCAACTCAAGATCTTTGTCCTCGCAAGTTTGAGCCACAAGTTGACTTGATGTTTTACCTCCTCTCTCCTCCAAACTTCCTATGCCTCAACATCATGATGATGGAGAAAACCTTAACATACAAGTTGCTCCATTCCAACCATCTCTAACCTTCAAATTTTTGACATATGGAATCTATATATGTATTGAAAACCACACTGGTAGAATTCATACATAACATGTTGGTCTAGTAAGTCTTATCTTTTTACCTAGAAAATCATTTCAGGTTAATGTGTTTCATACCCAATTATTAGGTTTCATATTATCCATATTCCCTACGATGGGTAGCTCCAATACTATGGTTATGTGGATGTGATGCAATTAAAACATGAACCAATCAAATGCACAATCCAATTACATTTTAAATTTCAAAAATTGAATTGTGTTAGCCTTCCTGATGTGTCCACTATAATTCTATTCTCACTAGGAAACCCATTAGATATCATTTCACTCTCCAAATACAAATAAATGGAACAATTTGGATATCAACCTAGCAATGTGCTTATACAGAAGCATCACATCACAATTTGATATGATAAAGGAAACATGTTTATGTTATTCATGAAAATATATATAATGCTTATATCAGAAAGGCAGTAACTTTATGTTATTCACGAAAATATATATAATGGATATAAATAACCGACAATGAAGTAGTATCTTTAAATCTATTGAAATGCCCTCAACAAATCTAGTTCAGTAAAGTCCATGTTTCATCTAATCTTATCAATAAATTTCCTCATCAATAATGAAACCCTGGAAAAAAAAATCCAACTTTAACTACTTAAGAAATTTAACCCCCAACCCTAAAAGCATAATTTTGTTCCAATGAATCATGTTATGTATGGGTCGAGGATTAAATCTACTCAGAAGATTAAGCTCATTGCTAGAGCTAAAAATACCCTTGTCATGGTTGAGTGGTTCAATGAGTTGTACCAAGGTCCATTTTTTTATCTTTCTTGGTATTCGTCATGAGCATGTGAAGGCATATCCTTGATTCTTGAGGGAAAATCCCCTCTTACCCATCAATGAGTCGCCACATTTTGAAGCAAGTCCAGTCATACCAGCACTTCAACTGTAACAATTTGCGGCTCTAGCATGTTCATTGTTGTGACATTTTTTATGACATGTTGATTGAGAATGCAAGTAAGCCAATTCTCCATCCTGAAGCATATTTAATTTGATACTGACCTTAAAGGACTCTAGCAAGGTTTAAATAACACTCCAGTTGATTGTTCCAAGCAATCCCATGAAGAGTGACAATCATCAAGGTAGCTTGAGTTGCTACTTCAACCCATGCCAATTTCCAACTCTCCATCGGTTGGCCATAATGGAATTCACCAGTAGTCTCCTCTTTCAAGGGATGCACACATAGTTATCATCATAGGTAGATCAAATAGAAGAATAGAGAATAAGATGGAATTCAAATCTTTGCAAAGCGCTCTTGTTGATGCATATTAACATGAACTTACTTCTACTTTGCAGGGCATTAGTTATAACAAGTATATAAATATCTGTTGCATTGCCCACGATATCATTACCTCAAGCTTGTTTTATGTAATTACCACAAACTTTCCTCAGACCATAGGACAGATGTCATGATACATGCAAAAGGAACAGATGTAGAGCTATTGGACAGATGTCTCCGATGTATAAAAACGGTAGACAAAAATGTTAGGTGTACTTATTCAAAAGGAACGCCTATCGACATAATTAAAAAAAAAAAAAAACAAACAAACAAAAAATTTAATTAATTATTAATTTTAAGTTAACGTATTATTATTATTACTAAAAGAATAAATATATATACATTTGAAAAAAAATCGTCACAAGATTTTTAATTATGAAGACTCACATTTACTTTATTATAGAAATTCTTATTTGTGAATAGACTTGGTTATATATACTTAATAAACATATGCCAAAAATCATAACAGTTATATGGCACTATGATATAACATTTTTTTTATTTCAATTTAATTAAAAATATAAAATAATAATTACTTTTAAGATAAATTTTAACTTTTTAATATAATATAATTATCAAAAAATTAATTTTTGCCATCCACTTAATAATTAAATTAAAACTATAAATAATAATAAGTATTACAAATAATTAGAAATAACTACACGAAACCAACATTAAAATAAACACAATTCACGTATTAGTGATAGGATACATATAGTTAGCACAACACCGAGCTTGGGTAAATGCACTTTTTTAAATGGGTGCGGGGTTTGATCGATACCGAATGAGCGATTTGGTTTGTCACGCAAATATTAAGCATTATTAATAATTGGTTTCGGATGGTTTATTTTTCCGATTTATTGGATAAAAGTAACGTGGTATTCAACTCATAAGGTGAAAAGCAACTAGTTAACTATTAATTTTTTTAAGGATATTTTATAGTTATTAGTGTAATAATAGATAAAAGAAACAAAGTGACATTATTTTTTAATGATTATAAGAAGGTTGTTTACTTTCTTATAATATTATAAGAAAAATAATTATTATAAGAAGGTTAATAATCTTATTCTAGAAGATCAAAAGTATCTCTTTGTTTTAACTAGTTGAAAAAAGAAAATTAATATAGCGAGGATTAGAAGGAACTCTCATGAGCTCCATAGTGAAATAGGTCGTTGGGCAATCCCTAAAACACAATGGATGGAAAGGATCTGCCATCTCTGTGAGAAAAAGCTCCATAGTGAAATAGGTCGTTGGGCAATCCCTAAAACACCATGGATGGAAAGGATCTGCCATCTCTGTGAGAATAGGAACATCGAGGATGAAAACCACTTCCTCTTAGAGTGCCCCGCGTACAACCACATTAGATCTCAGTTTCATAATCTCGGTCGCAATACTGACCTTCCTAGCCTTTTATGATGTCAAAATTATAGTGAGCTCGGGAGGCTTCTCTCCAAGCTTTTTGAGCATAGGAATAATATCTTAAATCAAGCTAAATAATTTGTTTCTTAAGGTCTGATAGACCAAAGTTTGGTCTCAGTGGACGTTAACTATCATCATCATCATCAATAGAAGTAATCCTTTTTTTAAATAAAAGTTAAGATTATGATTATAGTTTTTATTATTGAGTTGTAATATAATATAAAATATTTTAAATAATAAATAAAAACAAAATGGCATTAAATTATTTATTATAATAAATAGAGTTAATCATTTTTTAAAATAAGAAATTAAGATTAGATTATAGGTTTTTTGTACATTGAGTTGGTAATAATAATATAAGAGTTAATTAGTAAAAATGAGTTTTTAACTATTAATTTAGTTTGATTTTAATCGATAAAAGTTTTTTTTAATAGAATTCTGAATATTTTATTAATATTAGTTTTTTTTTAAAGATTGTCTTATATCAAAATATTTATCATAAAATAGAATGTGTTGGAGATAGACTTTTCAAAGAACAAAAAAAAAACTAATAGGTCTAGAAACATAGTTCCTCCTAAACAAACCCCTAAAATATAAATACATTTAAACTTTATACATGCTACACAAGGGAAGGGGGGTGTTCATCATTTCCTTATTCTAATTCATCATTGAGGGGAGCATCCAAATCTAGCATGCATTTCATGGCTGAAGAAAGCAAATGAGTCAAAGAAAGACCCTCTTGTTGAAGCTAGCCTGCCATAAATTGAAGCTAATGCAGTTGACAACGAAGGGTTGTCATTTCATCCCTTAGACTCTTTAATTTGGCCTTGTGTTCAATCAATAACTCAATAGAAATTATGAAATTTGAAGCAATTTGGCTATGATGAAGTTGGAGATGCAATAATTCTTGTTACAATTACTCTATAAACTCTTCCCACTATAGTGGAGGAGATTTCCCAAGGTATAGATTCACCATCTAGATGATAGAATAAAGGAAAGGATATTGACCAACCAACAAGCGGGATAATTTTTTATTGTTTGTGTCAACACCTTGCAGAAGCCCAGTTAAAAAGATTGCTTCAATAAAAATGCTCTTCCTTAGCACAGGTAGAGGGGACATTGCAGCCCAACACCCTCCAATGAGACTAGCGCCCAAACAGAGATGAACCCCCTATCCCATATAAGGACATTCACTTGGACCAGGGAACTCCTAACCTTGAGAAAAAAACATTGGGAGAGAATTAGTCATGTCCCCTCGCAAACTCAGTGGAGGAGAGAAGAAATCAAATAAAAGGAGACAAATGGTGATGTAGAAAAACATAATTACCTGAATCACAACTTTAAAAACTATGATGGAAATTTCTAAAGTAGACCAATTCAAAATAGAAACTCTAGCCTTAGGAGGCCAACATTTTAGAAGAACCCCAATGTACTCACATAGTGAATTCACTACAATTCTATCATGTTGCCATAACACAAATGAATCCTTCTTCTTCCTAACTAAAGTTAAAGCATACCAAATTGGACTATCCACGATATACCAAATATTCAAATGGGAATTAGCAAAGACACAATAGGAGGACACCACAATCCCCTCATGTAGCCATTGATTGGAGATATTTGACACCCTCTCAAAATGGAGCCAATTTAAATTGAAAAAATAGGAATGTGAAGGTAAACAAAAGCCATAAATAACAACCATCATACCTAGTAGTGAATTAATTGATAACAAATTTGATCTAATAGATCCCATGAGGAATTTTGCGATTTTGAATTCTCTCGGGTGTCCAAAAAATCCATCTCCCACCATTTGTCTTGATACACAAATATTACCTCCATAAGTTGAAGTATGAATTAAATCAATCCAGGCTTAATCAATTTGTGCTAAAGGATGGTGAGGGGTTGTAGAATCATTGCACATAGGAGAAATCCAATCGCTCAACAATGTCCATTTAATATAGCATTAAATATCCCTCCACCGCCCCCATTATAATCATTACCTAGCCCCTCCTCTCGTGGATTATTCTGTAACCAAGGAAGTACCAAACTATAATAAGCTTGCATGGGGGGCACATGGATGGAGTGGATGTCCACTTCACCACAACCCATTTTGATGGCATGCAATTCTCCTTTTTAAGCAAACCAATCACCAAATTGACCCTTTACTTATAAGGGTGAAGTCATGGAATTGGATGATAACATACTTGATCATTGATTAATAACTAACAAAACATGGAAACATTGATAACCAAAGAATTAAGAGAGAAGAATCCTTATTTGGATGGAGTTTCAATTAAGGAGAAGGTCCTTAGGGTTGATTCCATTATGAAGGTGGCCTGTAATGATTTTAGTGTCCCCACCTATAAGACGCATTTTAATGTTTCTTTTCTAAGCCAAATCCCTTTAAAGAGACCATATGATTTAGCTTGATTTTTAGAAGCCTTCCCCAAACTCCAAGTGAAACAAGTTTCTATTTTTCCCTTGGGCTTAAAATAACACCCCACCTCCTTGCACCTACCACCCTTAAATTCCTTTTAGCTACACCATCAAAACTAAGAATAGAAGAGTGCTAAGAGGTCACCCAATGTTTAAACTCATCCTAAGAGAGACGTAGAATCCAACTCTCATGATGAGGATCTGCCTTAGGAGATGTGAAGAATAAGCCCAAATTCTTCCACCAAATATCTTCCAGAGTGTCAATCTGTTGTTGAAAATTAAGGGACAATTTCTAGGAGCTATAATGTTTTTCCAGAAGAGAGATAGCTTGAGCTACAACTATTTAAGGGGAGGTCCATGAGTTCTTAAAAATAGTTACATTTCTAGCAAACCATAATTTCTAATAGATATACTTTGGAAGATCTTTCCATATTATTTTTAAAACCAACTTCTAATGGAACTATGCCAAGCAATTATTTTCTCGAGAAGAGAAGAAGTTGGAGAGGTGTGCGGGCCAGACCATTCTAGGGAAGAGATATTTTAAAATAAACTTCCATGTTTTATGAAAGAGTTAACATTCAAGGCATATGTCGGAGATAGAATCAAACTAAGAGAGGAAAATAGAGCAGTGAAAAGGCCTACAAATCCCCCTTTTTCAAATTCTTTGCAGTTAATTTTTTTTTATGAGCCAATGCCCAACATAAAGTATTGATTTGTGGAAGACTATGATTATATTCCATTTATATTTCTACATATTATTTCTTAGAGGCGTGCATGAGAGAAGATGAGGGCAAGATAGCCCTTTTCGGCAAAATAGTCTAAAGATTCCCAACCTTGAACATTGTATTCTATTCATCATTTAAAAGCACATCCAAAGATGAGGAGTTTGATTTTCTTTACTAAGCCTTAAATATGGCGAGGGATCAAACCAATGTCCCAAGCCTTCCAAACACCTTCTACATTCTAGCTTGATGTATCTAAAAGCATGAATTTTTGACAACCCACCAACCAAGCTCTCAATGGGAGTAGGGAGGGGAGCAGGGATAGAGGTGGGTGCCTCATAATTCTATCCTCTCATAGATTAATGCAATATTCATTTCTTGGAATCCAAGAGAGAGAATATTTGATGGGGGTGAGAGATAAAAATAAGTAGTCTAAAAATCAAGGAGCCTCCTTTGAGGCTCATTACTTGGTCTAAACAATTTCTCATCTCCCCACCAAAATAATTTTTCGAAATGACTCACTTCCACCAATATGTGTTTTTTATGACTAATCTACACAATAGATTTGGTATCATTGCATCATTTACGATGAAGGGATGTTTGATTCCATGCTTGTCGTGTTTTAGAGAATTTACCACTTCACCAGATGTTCTTTCTTCGTATTCGTCTTCTCGCCTCGCTATAAGGACACGTGGATCTCCTAAGCCATTTGGGATCTCACCTTTGTGGGGCTGAGAATGCTTAAAAATTGAACAAGAGAAGCACCAAGACGATTTTGTTGATGAGAATGACCCTTTGTGCTACTCTCCATTGAATAAACTTTAAGTTGCATTTTGAAATCAAAAACTCCCAAGGCAAATGAAAAAATGTTTTGAGAGAAACAGACATAACCAAATATTTGAATTCATGACAGACCTTCACAACTGGGAAGCCAATTACTCTGAGAAGTTGGATTTCAAGAAGTTTTCTTGTATTCCAAGTGTATTATTGGATTTTTCTAATGATTGTCAATCCTCTAGAGGATGTCACAAACAAGTCCAACACCTTTCTAAATATTACAACAATTATAATTGAGGCTCCTCCAAATAGTATGGTATCATCAACAAAATGGGAGTGGTTTATGCTTCTCACTACCCCTGAGAATCTAATTCCAGGTAAATCTCCAATCATGCATTCATGTTCTAGTCTTTGAAGTAAGGATCAGCTACTAAGATCAATAAATAAGGGGAATGACCATGCCTATTAGAGTCCTCGAGATGCCTTGAAAAAACTGACAATCCTCCCATTAACCAAGGGGCCAATCTAAGGACCTAATATGCATGTTGCAATTGAGATGATAAAATATTCATCAAATCCAAACCTCCTCAAAAACCACAAAAAGGAATTGGTGACTGACACAATTAAACACATTAGTCATGCCCAAATTAATAACCAATCCTCTTTCTTGCCTAGTTTTGCTCACATTTTGCTTGAATGAATAACATCCTTAACTAAAATGATATTTATTGGCAATTTTTAAATTTCCTACGAAACCACCTTGAATTTCTAAGATGATCTTAGAAAGAACGGGTTTGAGGTGAAGAACACTTATTTTAGAGATAATTTTATATGACACATTACAAGGAGAGATGGTATATAACCAAGAAAAAGAGGAAGGATTAACCTCTTTGGGGAAGAGAACAATGAAGGATGAGTTAGTCTACCTTCCCATCTTATGTCGCTTAAAAACATAATCCACCATCTAATATAAATCATAGTTTATAATATGCCAACAAGACTAATAAAAACTTGTTGAGTGCTCAAGCGGGCCTTGGGCTTTATTTTCTTCCATTGAGCTAACTTCAATCCAAGCTTCTCCATTTCTAATTGGACTCAGAAAAAGGTCATTATCTTCTTTTGAAAAAAATAGAGGAATGTGAGTCACAAATTCCTCTCAAGCAGAATAATGTCCCAGTTGACGGTCCTTATATAGATTGGAAAATGATCATGGGATTCTTCTTTTATTATTCTATAAGATTCCACCTCCATCCCATCTACCATAATGGTCTTGATTTGTTTCTTCCATTGCTTCATCTTAGCTTGATGGTGGAAGAATTTAGTGTTTCGATCTCCTATCTTCAACCAAATATTTCTTGATTTTAGATGTCAAAGTTCCTCCTCCTCCTTCAGAGTCTTGTCTAGCTAACTAAACTCCTGAGTTTCTTCTAGCAAGAGATCCCTTGTAACATACTCATTGTCCATTTTGTTTTGTAAAATTTCAAGGCATTGTTGGTGGTGAGAAATTTCCACATTGCAATCCTCGTGTGATTCCTTTACCTAGTTCACTAGTGCCCGTTTTTCATTTTTATCTTTTGTTCCCATATGAAGACTAGGCATCTCGTGATCCATCTACCATAGGTATGGGAAACTACCTTAAAGACTCCCTTAGGAAATCCTCCAATAGGGACTAGCGGGGATAGTGCCATAGTCCTAATGAGGATTAAATGAGAGCATGATTGGCCTATTGTGTGACTCCCCCAAACCAATATATTCAATTAGAAAGAGAAATTGTGATGAAGATATTCACTACTTTAATGAAAAATATGTCCAAAATATTAGCAATATGGCTAAGACTGATTCTCTTGTTTGTCCATGTGTATTTTCCATGGATTCGATGAACATCAATTAATTCATGGATTGTCAAAAGGTATTCAAAGTGCTCCAAAAAGGGACCTCAAACCAAAATCCCTCCTTATTTCTCCCATGGATGGACAATGACATTGAAGTCCCCACTAATTATGCACTTGCTTTTGAACTTAGAGGTCTCATTACTAATCAAGAATTTCAGTATTGATTTTTTTTCATGATAGGCAACATGAACATAAACATTAATAATGAGACGGACCTCATTGTTGGGGATATGAAGGAGGAGCATAACTAGTTAGTGTTGTATTCATTGTGATGAAAGAAACTTAAACATTACATATGACCAAAGGGCACACAATCCTCTTGAGGCCCTACACGACTTAGTCACCACATATTGATATGTTTTACAAATTATTTCACGCTTTTGGAGGGCTTCATTTTCTCCCAATTTTACCTCATGGAGGACAAGAATTAAGTGATTACTGTGGATTCTCCGGTCAATAATTCGAAAGATACAAACCACAAATCTCTTAGATCCAAAAACTTCATACTTTTTAATATATTTTTTTCACTCTCTAACCCTCAATATTTCTAGGAGATTATTCTTATCATTTACTAGTAGGCTTTAGGATCCCCTTTGAGTGGGGAAAGGCCACTGTATTTTCTAGTAATCTTAGGTTGACCTATAAGAAAATTTCGAGAATGGATTACATTTCGAGCTTCTTGTCCTTTTCATTTTTGTTATTATAAATTTCTCTATTTACCTTCCTTCCCACTATTTTTTAGAATTTTACTTACCCTTAACTCATTTACCACTTCCCCATCACATCTTTCATCTATCGAGTCAACAAGAGAAAGGCCTTGAGAGTTTTTGGAGATTCTAGGGGAAAGAAAAACATCCTCATCCTCAAATTCCTTTTCCTTTACAAAAAAACATCCTCATCCTCAAATTCCTTTTCCTTTACTTTAGAAGCGAAGGCTTCTTCCTTATGGACCTAATCTTCCATATTTTTTTTAGCTAATTTTCTCTTCCTAAATTTTCCAACACAAAGACACTATTTTCTAAAAAATATTTCTCTAAGAAGTTGGAGGAGGAAAATGATTGACCTGGATCCTTTGAATAAGCTTGAGCCCTTTTGGGCCTTTAAAATAACTTCTTAAATCAAAATATAATTTATTTACCCACCTCTTAAGGTGCCACTAATTAAAATCCTATCGTTTAATTTCGTTTCACTAGAAACGTGATCCACCACACGCTCGCTGATTCTTTATTGTTCTTCTAGATATTATCGAGCATTTTCTAGGTCTTCCATGCGAACTATGATGACAGTCACATCACAACCTCTCAGTCGTCTACGAAATTGGGATTAGGTTGTGAAGGTGCCCCAGTTGTATTAAGGCGGTTCCTATTTCGTAGACTATTGCATATTAAATGCTCTTTGACATGGGGCCGATATAACCCCATATAACACATCGCGCGCTTTTTTTCTCTTTAATCACCCCGCGACGTGTTATATGGTGTTATATTGCCCATGTCAGAAGCATTTAATATGCAATAATCTACAAAATAAAAACTCCCATTGTATCAAGACACAAAAAGGTACGGGACAACAGTGTAAATGTTTCATCGATATCGGGGAATGTTACATCTGGAGGGCTGTGGTTTCTCTTCCAGAAGCCCTTCAAAACTATTTCAGGCTTTATATCTGTTTGACCGTCCCCTTAAAAAGTGCCGCTAAAACCCAAGAGGAAAACTATGGGAAGTAGGATGCTATTCAAAGACCATAAAACTCAAGTGTGAACCATGCTCAAGGTATTGGGTGTCCCCTCCTAGCTGTGAAACTTAAATTTTATTAATTATAAGACGTTTTCATTAATTATCGAATAAATATTATTTACATAGTTTGATATAGTTTATTTCAAATTTGTCAAAAATATGTTTGCAATAGTCTATAAAAACGATACGGAGAAGAGTATGTAATTTAAAGTGAAAGTTTTACAGATAAATTAAATTAATTTGCTAGGGTATTTCTGTTCCTTCAGTTTAATATTTATATTATATTTTATTAATAATTTGTTAAATAAAAATTTAATTTTTTAATCAGTCATATTAATATTCAAATAAATTAATGCTTTATAAATTTATATCAACGTTTATAAATTTATAACACAACACATTTGTTAATATAAATTACTTATTTAAATAAATTAAATGTTTATAAAATTTATATCAACCACATTTATTAGTATAATTATTTAATAAATTTATAACATAAAAAATTTAAATGATTATAAATTATAATCAAATTTAATTTAGATTTTGTTAATTGTTAACGTAATTTTATAAGATTTCTGAAAGGAAGCAATCCATTCCTTAATCACATCACATAAGATGATGTTGCTGACGCTGTTATGCAAAAGGTGAGAATGCTGGACATCGATTCAAGGATCTCTTCAATACATTCGATTTCCCACAAAAGTGGTTGGCATTGGATTTACATGTGCTGTTGTGATTGGCACTGGATTTATATGTGATGTACAAGCAAATTTGGAGGTGGTTTGTTGAGGCTGTTGAACGGTTTCTCTGTCAGATATTATTATTCCCATTTAAAGCCATATACTTCTGCATGATGCCTACACGTTTATAGCTTTGGTTCGATTCATCGTCCATCACGTACCACCGATGGTGCATGAAGCGTTCACGTTTATATTCTTGAGTTTATTTTGATGGTTGATCGGTTGAATATTTGGTAATTAGATAGATATAGGTGCTTTAGCACCTATGTCTGTCTGATTTTCGAATGTTAATAATGTAGATAAAAATGTCTCATTTACACATTGGTTCAATTCATAACTATCATTGTAATGATGAAATTTGGTAGATAAAATATTTTCGATATTAGTCTTTAGGATTAATCACATCTTTAGGATTTGGTAGATGTTTCGAACCAACTAATGTGGTTCATTCTTGTTATGAGGATAAACCACATTAGTTAGTTCACCAAATACTAACGATGTGATTAATCCGAAAGACTGATATCAACATTATGGATTACAAAAGTCTTAGATCTAAGATAAAATATCTATGTTAAAATGAATAAAACAAGCACAGAGTTGCAGAAACCGTCCAGTTTGACTGATTTTTTAAATTTTAAATTCCAACTCTGTGGTGTTAGGTGTTAGACTTAGTTGGATAATTTTGACCACAATTATTTATCTTGCTGTGCCGTAGTTAATAAGCAGCTGATGTAGATGCTTATTATTAGATCCCATAACAAATATATTCTTTTAGACACAAAGAAGCACATATACAGTTCCTGAGCATTAATTATTCTTGACTTTGGGCACTGGTATCAGAGCCATCATGTGGCACACATTTCAAAATTTGCAACGAAAATTATGCAAATTTCAGTATGATTTTGATAAACTCTGGTGAAATATTTTGGAAATAGTTTGGTTCTGGGTACCATATAAGTTAAGTTTTCGATAGCGCTAAATTTATTTCCACTATAAAAACACAAATCAAAACATTCATGGCAAGAGCTAATCAGCCTGTCATAGGGCATTAAATTACTGGTTCGCTGCATGCCTTTTAACTTTATAACACACTGGCAAGCATAATGAGACAAATGAAATATAATGGGTGTGTCACCCCGGGCATAACTAGACAAATGAAAAATAATGGTGTGTTATAAAGTTAAGGAGTTGTCTATAATGCGACTTTTTGGAGATTCCGGTGACGGAATCCGGCAGAAGAAATTGATGTTAAATCTTGATTTTTAGCAGTTAAAATGGTTTTTTAACTGCATATTTGGATTCAGCACCTTGAAAAACCCCTGGGACCCCTTGATTGTGCAGAAACTAGCTATCAAACTTGCGATTCCAATAAATTGCTGCCGGATTTTGACCGGAAAAACCCGCTGGAAAAGCTTTCAAAAAGTCTCATTATAGACAACTGCTAAAGTTAAAAGGCATGAAGCTAACCAGTCATTTAATGCCCTATAGCACTGCTGGTTTCAACATTCATACTGTCAGATTTTTTGAGAAAAAAACAAGATTCCATATGGATTTGGTGGTGCATGCAAAGTTAACGGATTGGAAGACAACGCCGTGAGCGACGCCTGGAAGTTTATGGAATTTGCGCAATTCTTCGTTGATCCATGTCACCGGCTGCATGCTGCACAGCTGTCGATTTCTTTTTTTTCAAACAAGTAATTCACGGTATACTTTGGATGGTACATGAGGGGTTCGAGTTTACAGATTTTGCACTACTTTTCGGATCCATACGATCCCTCGGATCAGCTGGATGCTGCACAGACTTCAAAATAGGTACGAAAAAATATTAAATTATAGAATTGAGGCTTCTGTGATCCATCATAATTGTAAACAGAGCTTCTGCGTAAATCACATCAAAGATATCATTGCCGACGCGTTTCGAACCAACCAGTGTGGTTCATCGTCAGGACGAGTTCTGACGATGAACCACACTGGTTGGTTCGAAACGCGTCGGCAATGATATCTTTGATGTGATTTACGCAGAAGCTCTGTTTACAAATATTAAATTATTTTTTCAAACTGTAATTCAGGGTACATCTTCCATGTAGATGGTCCCAGAGGCCTCCACGTTTACCGCATTTACGCATTTCTTCGTCGATCCATGTGATCCCAGGAAAATCAATGGAACCTCTTCTGGATTCGATAATATCATTTCGATTGAGAAGATAAGCCAGAATCTAATAAAAATGTCTCATCAAGTCAAATAAAATGTACATCCTCATGAGAGCAAAATCAATATTTTATTTTTCTTGGCATGAAATATATCGAGAAAGGACAATCAATAAACATCATAACTGAAAATTTGGGCAGGGAGCTCTCCGTACATACTCTTACTCTCATTGGCAGATTTTTTATTTTTATTTTTTAAATATGTAAAGCTTAAACGATAATCCTATAATATTTTGTTAAAATTTTATTTAAATTTGTTTTCCATCATGGCCAGATTTGTTCCCCTCTTTTTTTCTTAAGAATATTGAGGAGCTGGACTATAATGATATGATATTTTGTTAAAATTTATTTCAATGATTTTTTAGCCAGACAATAATCAAATATATGATTTAATATTGAGGAGCTATACCATAGTTATATGATATTTTGTTAAAATATATTTTAATAATATTTTTTAGCCATACAATAATGAAATATATGATCTATCTTTTTTTTAAACGAGTATTTAAAGTAATTAATTTTTTAACTTAAAGTTAAGTGGTTAATATTTTTTATGATACATATTGATTTTTATATTTTTAATAAATTCGAGTTTAAAATAAATTTATATTAATCTTTTATTTCATAATCATTTTTTTAATCATGTAAATAGGTATTTGTTCCATTAATCATGTAAATATGTATTTACTTGGTTAGCCATTATCTTTTAATTCAACATTATATAGTATTACTTTTCGTTCATATTAGTTAGGGTGTTTTTTTTCAAATAAAGTTATGTAATGTTTTGCTATTGGATCTTGTTTGCTGGAAAAGGATAATGAATATCAATCTATTTCTTTCGATTTAGATATGAATATCAATCTATTTCTTTTGATTTAGATTGGGTAGGTTTAATATCATTTTCTTTCTTATTTGATTTTTTGAAATTTTATATATTTTTCATAATTTGTTGTTTATATTATTAGCATTACAAGTTTCAAAGTTTATTGTAGTTTTAAAATCTCTTTCTCTATTGCATTTTATATTTCTTTTGACAATATTGTTCATAATTTACTGTCTCTGTTAGTTAGCTATACTACAAGTTGCAAAGTTCTTCCTTTTGCGAGCAAAACACCTCAATTTTAGAAATCTACCTTTTTGGGCTAGAGACATAGTCTCACATCTTTCAATTTTAGAAATTCACTTTTTCAAACTATAGATATAACCAAACATGTTTAAAAATAAATAAACATTGTTTAGTGGGTGAAGTGTAATGTAAAAGAATACATATAGGTATTACAAGTGAAGTCCCTTGATTCAACATCCTTGTACACCTATATTGGTAAATGATTAGTAGTACCACATTAGTCATAGTTTGAATATGGATTCAATCTTCCACCTCCTCCAAGTATATCAAAAACCCCTTAAGCACACATGGAGCCTCTCTACTATCATGTTGCTATATACATTGCGAACAACTCTCGTGGAGATTTCTCTCATGTTTTAAGGAATTAGGGAGTATATAGCTAAATGTACATCTATCATCCTTAGCTAGTGGAGTGAAAGATTACTTGAGTACCATTCTTGCAAAACCATCTAGTATATTAGAGTGTTATAGTGGTTGACACTCCTTTTCCCTTAGGGCCATGCAAACCCTAGCCTTTACAAAATGGGTACTGGAAAAAAATATAATTCCATGGAATACCAAGAGTTTTAGAACTCTATTAATACAATTATACTTAGATATGAGTAATAATCCTAGTATATTTTTAAAAATAAAGTATGGGACCCTCTTATACAATTGTAGGAACCCATCTTAAAAGTTCCTTTCATAAAGTTGATTGCGTTTGTATAGCTCTCAAGTAATTTTTTCACAAACCCAACGATAAGATTGTGGTAAAACTATTTCAAAGGACTCTTTACATGAGTTTGATCACATTGGTATAATTCTCTTATAAATTGTTTGATGGACTTGAGTGCTCAATGACATGCACTCAAAACATGATCACGGGGAACCAAATCACGATCATGGAAACTAGGTCTCTAATTATAAAAATTCGACCTCTCTAATTATCTCCTTGCACAAACGGGTCACTAAGATCGACTTCTTTGAAATTCATGTTTATTTGATAAGCAAGATGTAAGAAAAAATCTCTTATAATCTAGTTACAATCATACCTAAGTAGGCATGTACATTAGTAGGAGCCATAGGTGAAGTTCGATAGTGGTGAATCATCTATAGGAGGAAGGCATCTTATTAAGCCACCTTGTCCAAATAATCCAAATAATATGTAGAATAGATTCAACCAATAGCAGATTTGAACATGTTTGGTAGTTCTAACATAACATGATGGGTTATCAATATGGAAGTTTAGTTCTCTTTCCATGGTATTACCAATGATTTAAGGAAACCTTGGTTGGGTGTGTTATAAATGGATCAGGAGCATTAGTAATAGTGGTAATAACATAAGAAGACCTATAGCAAGGTATATTACTTGAGCTAGTTTTTGAAAGTCATTTATGTTTTCTTTGAAACCAACATTCATTTTTGGGAAAATTGAACCAGTTGCACCAAACATGCACATTCAAAATCTTCTCGTGACATCTAAATAATTAGCAATCAATAGAGAGGACATATTTGATATTATTCAAAGAATGTTTATCAATAATCTAAGGGACGAAATTAGGACAACATCATAGAAGGCTCACCAACCTACTTTATTGGGATGCTCTCAACAAGATTAAAAAGCATGGGTAGTAGTACATTTACAAACCAAATGATCATTTTATTCTCTAGCCATGCGCTCTTTTGCACCTGCTACCATTCCACCAACTTCTTCAACTTAGTGACTCCATTGAGTTCATCTCGATAAAGTTAACAAAATCTCAATTTCTTAACTTATGTTATCACTATAATGAATAATGGTTTAAATGGCATAATGTTTAAGTAATGCCGCTAAAAAGTAGGAAACTATAATCGAGACACATAATTGTGATCACAATTGTCAGTATTTTTCAAGGAAAATAAACTTGCATTAGGAATCACAATAAGTGATGTGTATGTTATTTTATTTCATTTTTTTACCATTTTGAGTTTCTTAGTTTGTTTTCTAATAATTGTTTTGGAATTTGAAAATAAATGGATTCAAATATTAACTTGATTTTTGTAAAATTGCATCTAGGTAGATGATTTAGATGTTTAAACCGTTGTTTCTCTTTTAAATGCTTAAGAAAAACATTTTTCCTCTCTCATTTGTGTTCAATGAAATATTAATGAAGTGTTTAACTCACCACGTGATGTGACACAAAAATGTTTTGCAATTGTCTTTATTGATAAAATTGATTGAAAAATCGACATCCACTCATGAAGCAAAGTGTTGTCCCAAATTCCCCATATTTAAATAGAATCAATATAAAATATATAGGAAGATTCATGCCAGCTAAGTGCAATATCCCCATCATTCTTTAGCTCGCCTTCATAAATGCTAAAATATACCTGCTAAATCCAAGTCATACAACTACAACATAAGTATATAGTTTGCATGTGAATTGCTATACATATCTACATATAGCCAATCCCTCTATTGGCTCCTTTCATATTTGGTCTCTTGTCCTTATTAACAGTAATAGTAGGAAGAGAAGTTATTATACGTAGTTGAACTATCATCACCACCATATTTTGCTTGTCTCATTGCACGTCGCAACCACATCTTTTCTTTCATGTTACAACTGTGCCTCACCATGCACGTTGCAACCGTACCTCATGTCACACATCACAACCACTCATCTCATATTCTCACAAGTGTGAAGCCCTAAAATATCGCACCAACATAAAAAATGGTGTGATTTTCATATCACCTTACAAATTAGCTCACCTTGACACAAAGTGACTAGGGCTCACATCTCTAAGGGCCTTACATCCTCCCCCACTCTAAAAATGGTGTCATTCTTGTCAATGAACCTATCTAGTAATTGATCCATCCCTAAAATAAACATTAATATTACAAGAGGATTGTCCTTTTTATTCGAACAACCTCCTCCTCATATTGTCTCATCAACAAAGAACAATGCATCTGTCCTTTTCATAAAGAACGTAAGTTCCATTCATCCATCATCTCATTCCTTTGTTTCTCAAGGTCTGCATACCAACCAATATTTACTCAAAATTGTTTTAGGTACCTCCTTTAATACAAACATAACCTTTTGTGAGAATAACACAATACCACCAATACAAACATCCCCTTATATTTTACTTTGGATTTTTCGTGTTCCCACTGATGGCTAAGCATGACTTATGGTTGTTGTTACTAGTATGCTTTTGTGTAAATATACAAGTCCTTGTTGTTATTTGTGTGGCTGTAGTACCTCCCTTTAGATCACCCTTCGAATTTGTTAACCGTTCAACAATATTTAGATGCCCCTTTCTAAGACTAGATGATTGAAGAGAAGGAGAAGGTATTATTCCAAATTCTTTCCTTAGATATATAAAGGTATCCCTTTCCAAAGGCTTGGTGAATATATCAACTATTTGTTCTTTAGTTGATATATACTCTAGCTTTACAATATGCACAAGAACCTACACTCTAAGGAAATGATACTTGTTAGGAATATGTTTATTTTTAGAGTGAAGGAATGGATTCTGTATGATTATTGCACTTTTATTATCACATTTGGTAGATATTGCTTCATTATATGTTACCTTCATGTCTTGAAGAGTTTTCTTCATCCAAAGTACTTGTGTGCAACATGTTGTCACTAGAATGTATTCAACTTCGGTAGTAGATAATGAGATTGAGGTTTGCTTCTTGCTCAACCAAACAACTAATGATTCTCCTAAGAAAAATGCATCGACACTTGTGCTTTTTATATCTATGCAACTTGCCCAATATGCATTTGTGTAAGCTATTAGTGAAAATTATTTTCCTTTTGGATACCACAACCCATGGTCCATTATGTCTTTTCAATATCTGATGATTATTTTTGTTGCTAAGAGATGAATTTTCTTTGTAGTTGGTTGTTATATTGCTACTAACCTGACTGCTAGCATTATGTTTGGTCTGGAAGTTGTTAGGTATAATAGGTTTCTAATCATCGATCTATACAACTTTTGATCAACTTTTGTTCATTCATTATCCTTACTTATCTTGCATCCAATAAACTTGAGAGTGGTGAAAGGGGTACAATCCCTCCTTTTTGAACTTTTTCAACATTTATTTTAAGTATTTCACTTGTGAGATGAACATACCTTCTAAGTTTTCTATGATTTGTAGACCAAGGAAGAAAGAGAGTTCTTTAATCATTGGAATTTCAAAATCGGATTCCATTTCATTAGAAAGCCATTCAACTAGGGAGTTTTTATTTCTTCTAAATATTATGTCATCAACATATACAACTAGAATCATGAGTTCTTTATCATCATATTTTATATACAAGTTGTTGTTAGTTGTACCTCTCTTAAAGGTTTATTTTTGAAGATATTTTTCCAAGCGAGATTGACATGCTCATGGTGCTTGTTTGAGTCCATAGTGTTACATGTCATTTTGTCACCATTAAGAAAATTACCATCACTCTGAATCTTTCGCTATCCATCAACGTGTTCCAAAGAATTCCCATGCAAGGCTAGATGCTAAAGAATCCCAAAGAGAATGAAATTTTTGGATTACAAGGCCCAAAAACCTATTTTTGAGTTCCTATGTGGTTCTCTAGGTAGTTTATGCGCATATGCAGACTTGACCATTAAAGTCAGCGCAAAAATTCACTTTGTCTTACACTATGGACTGTGCACATGACTCAATGCAAGTAAAAATGAAAAAGTAAATTCTAGAAGCTTTGTTGGGCGAACCTTTCCCAACTAAAAGCTTGAGTTAATGCTTACTGAAGGTTATTCCCTATATTCATGGAGTTAATTCCCTCTCTTTGTGGATCCCCTATCACACCTTTTGAGGATCGCATCCCTTAGGAAGAGGATCTTAAACCTCCTCCTCTTGGCCTATAAATCAAACACTAACCAGAGGGTTAAATTGGAGCACTGAATGTAGACTTATGCTGCAAAAATAGGAATAGAAGGCTTATCATCCAAGAAGGAGGTTAGAGATCAGGGGAAGAGGCTTGTGACATCAAGACAACCACTTTGTAAGCTTGTTCTCCTTTGAATTCAATACAAAGCAATTTTTCTTTCTTAGTTTTGTCCATTTTGATGTTATTTGTGAGATTCCTTGATCACTCACATGGTTTATAATTGATTATTGATTCAAATTATGATCTATGCTAAGTTAAGAACTTCATTTACCTTTGATTTTATATTCAAGATGATTGGACTACTTTGAATGTTTTTGTCTATACAGATCTCTTTTGGAGCATCATGGAGAAGTTGTGGAAAGAACTGGGAAAGCCTCTAAGGCATTAAGGAAAAATTTCTTGTGGAAAGCACTTAAAGGACTTCAGCAAGCACTTCGTTATATAGGTACGTGATTCTTCGCGTACTACATGTTTCAATCAGTTGCAAGCTAGGGAAAGGTAACAATTCTTTTGATGTTTGTTACTAGGTTTTTTGGAAATATAGGGAGATTCTTACTATCCATAAGAAGGATTAGTCCTCATAACAAATTGGCAACTAAACTCGGGAATGTCTCGTTTTTCATTATCTCGTTGTTTTGACATTTGAAGCTTTTCTCCTAGCCTTGTTTGAGTGTCTGAAAGATTCAAAATTTTGGATTTTGTGATTTTCTTGGTTTTATTTTTATTTTTTCTAATATTTTTTCAAAGTGCGCATTTTATCCTTATCAACAAAGCATATATCTGTGCACGACGCCTTTAACAACGGTGCGTATGTGCACTCGATCAAACTATTGCTTGCACACATACCTGAAGTTTTTGAAAATTTGACTTTTCCTTTCACTAAGTCTAGGAAATTTTGTTTTTTATACTTTATTACACCTTCAAAAAGTCTATGTCAGTTCAATTGAGGGTTGTGACAGAGTCTTCTTGGAAATTTCTTGTTTTCATGAATTATGGTAAAAACTTAATTTGGTGTTTCGTAGATCTATCAAAAGAATGAATGGATGGTCTTGATTTTCTATCTTCATGTCTTTCTTCTTTCTAACAAATCAGATCTATTTTTTATTTTACTTATTGGTGAAAGATTATTTTGTTAATGAAAAATAATGTTTTTAGATTAAGTATTTTTTATGAAAGTGCTTCTTTTGCTAAACTTGAAATAGAAAGCTATTCTTCTTTTAGTACTAAATTTTTTTAAAATTGTATTCTAGGGAACATTAAATTCATAGCATTCATGAGAGGAAATTCATTATAAGGATTTGATTGGTTTCTTTATGCATTTTGAAAATTTTGAGTGATTGTTTGTTAAAGGAAAGTTTCATGATTTTTGAGTTATTGGGTGAATTGAAATATTAAAGGTTAATTTCTACATTTAAGTCATTCGAAACTGAAAATTTTTATTCATGAAAAGGGATATCGTGAATTAGGAGTTTTTGCATTTTCTTTGAAAATTTGAGAAAAAACTCTCTTTACCCTAATTAGAAATTCATCGAAATGAAAAGATCACAATATCATGTTTGATTGCATTAAGGTTTTGGGTCAGGTCATAACACCATCAACTTCACATCCATTTACCCATTGAGTAAGTAACATCTTTAGAAAACAACACTAATAAAATTAATTTAGAATTTTTATTATTTTAGGGCTCTTTGCACCTACATTAGATCAAGTTGAAGGGCTTTGGAATAGGGAAGTGAGTTAACTTTCTAAAGTTGCAAACAAACACTAGAATCTTACAGTAGGGAGTAAATCCATTTATTACAATTTGACTCTAAGAAGCTCCCCTTACAAAGGAGTTAAGCACGAGATTATGTCATACCTAGTGGAATGATTGAACCCACTTCATTTGTTATGGTAGAGTCATTTACACGTATTGAAAATGGTTCTGAAAGGTAATTGGGAGTCACTTTGTAGTAACCTCATATTAACCATGTTGAGGAAATTTCAAGGGGTTTGAGATTTTCTACTCTGCCTTTGCATGTACGTTTGATCTGCGACTATCCTCCAAGTTAAATTGTCTTATGTTTTAACCTTAGAGACCATAGTCTTAGGGCTATTGCCCAAGATGACGACGAAGGGGAAGTCTCTATTGTACTTGGAACAAATGCTGGCTAGAGTCACTTGGACCTTTTTGGAGTGTATTCTTCACTTGAGATGGCATAAGTGAAGTTACTTGCACCATATCGTGTACATTAAGCAAGTTGTCAGTGTAGCTAGTTCCCCTGGCTCTATCTTTATTGAATTTTCACATTGATCTCTGCAACGTTGGATTTCATCACCAACTAGTGATTTTGTTGTGAAAATATTGCTTACATGGTTTGATTTGTTAGATTTACTAACATGTATTATTTGCTTGTTTTTAATTTTTATATACCTTAGGTGTGGATTGTGAATATTATTTGAATTCTTAATAAAAAAAATTCATCATCGCTGATTCACTGAGACATTCACATATAATGTAGGGTTCACCCCTTGAATATACACTTAATCAATTGGGAAATATTAAAACTGAGAAATCAAAATCAACAGGATTCAAGACCTCAGATCAACCTGAGACATCTACAGTTGTAGAATCTGAGATAATAGAAACTGAAGTGATTCAACCTCATGAAGTAGAATCAGGCTTAGTTCAATTTGGGCCAAAAGTTACTGAAGTTATTCAAAAAGAATATGATACCGGAGAAATTTCAGACACAGAACTAACTGAACTAGAAGTTGAAGAACCTGAATTTGATCTTTCTGAACCTGAATCACCTTCAGTTGTTATAACCCTTACCCCTGCACCACCTTCACCTCAAAGGAGTCTTATAATTACATATGGTCTACCTCCTTGTCTAATTAGTATTGAAGATATTATTGGTGAAGAGCATGAAGAATAACCACGTAGTCCTATTACTACTAGTGGACCAACAATTTTTACAAGACTTCTTTTTGATCCTTTCCAACCAGATCCTTGGTATTCCACCCCCTTAGATTTTTTAGGTCAAGGTATTCCATGTTTTTGCACTCCTTTCTACATTTCACCAAAACGAAACATGTCAGAAGTTCTTCCTTGGAGTCAACCCATTGATACCTCTATGTATACCAGCTCTCCAAAGTCATTATTGGATGGTGGTCCTTCAGTTCCTGTTAGGTACTAGTCACTTACTAGAACTTTTTCAGGAGCCACTCCTTCCCCTCAAGTTAAGTCGCTATAATACCAATGTATTCCCTCATTGTTATTGTCAGTGTAACCCCTTATTGTTATTGTTGTTCCCTTACATTATTATTGTTATGATGACTTTGATTGTATTGTGACCCCTTAGACTCTTATATATAGAAAGGAGGTTTTATCATTTGAATCACCTAAGAACTTTTCACTTATGTAATGTAAATGAGGTTTCACCCTCAAATAGGATAATTTTTATGTCATTGATCTATATATTTGTGAGTTGGTTGCATAACATTTCGTACCAGAGCTTTCGATTATAGGGTTTTGTTGCTTCAAACAAGTCATCTTGGAATTTTCGCTATAACGGTTTTTTCTACGAAGCTTCAGAAGATGAAATTAAAACCATGTGGATAAAAAATCTTGATGAACCTCGTATATGAATTTCAGATCTTGTCTTGCTATATTTTTGGAGATATGATGCAAGGAAGTTAGGGTTTTTGCAGGCTCTAGAATTCCATCTCAAACAGGTGACCTTGGGAAAATCGTCATAACTTTCTCTCTAAGCATCATATTTAAATTTTGTAAAAGGTGACAGAAATAGAATGGAATATAGTTGTTTGGGTATCATTTTCAGGTTTGAAGGTCAAAAACGTGACAGTTGGCACTCCATACAAGTTCACTCTACTAAATCAATCTATAATCATGTCATCGTGGGAGATTGGGCATAATTATTTCTTGAAGAATCCAATCTCCATGAGACTTATTGGATTGGAAAGAGGACACAGAGGGATACGACATAAAAAAATTTCAGAACTTGAAGATTCGAAGTTACAGAGGTACAATACTTTCAAGATCTAGCTCCTAAAATTAAGAAAAAGGTGTGTATTTGTTTTTTAAATTGCATAATGTTTATTTCAAAATTAAGTTTGAAGTGATTCAAAAGGCATAGTGAAGCATAGATTTCAAAATGACTCAAAGCAAGAAAATTTAAACACCTAGTAAGAAACCAGAAATCTCTACTATGACACATGAAGAAGAAGAATAAATGCAACATGATATATCAAAATTATGAGACCAAGTGCAACAAATTTCGCTTTCACAAAGAGTAACCAAAAACGAAATGGAAGCTAATATGGATGGTTTGAAGAATAGCTTAAAATAAGACATGGAAGGTTTGAAGAATGGCATGAAAGCTAATATGGATGAAATGAAAGGCAACATGGAAGATTTGAAGAATGGTTTAAAAGAAGACATGGAAGGTTTGACAAATTTGCTACACGAAATGCTTCCGAATGGCAGAAAGGTATTAGATGAAACTCATGATGAGAACAAAAGAAATGTTAATCATGATTTCATATACTCTAACATTAGATTGAAGGCCCAAAATATCCCAAAGATCGATATGAGAAATTTTGATGGAAAGGATCCGGTAACATGGATACTACAAATGGAGAAATATTTTGATCTTCATAATGTGCAACACACACAAAAGGTACGCATTGCAACTTTATATTAGAACCCAATCAGTGTGTATGGTATAGATGCAATTTTTCTCATAAACCACTTGTCACTTGCTCAATTTTTACGAAGGAATTGATAGCATATTATGAGGATACAAAGAGAAACACCTTCTTTAGCAAATTGATAAATCTCAAACAAAAGGGTTCAATGGCAGAGCACATTGAGGATTTCCAGAAATTGAATATAAGGGTAAGTTATATTCTAGAGGAGCATAAGATTGATGTGTTCATATGAATTTTAAAGGATAACATCCAACATGAGGTTCTCCTTTGAGAACCTAATTTATTGGAGAAGGCATTCAGGTCGGCAAGAAAAATTGAAAGAAAAATTATGGCAACATGGAAGCCTACCACTTACAACTATAAAGAGGGAAGTGTTTCTTCCCCTAGCCTTCTAAAACATATAATGTTGACACCACAACAATTGGAAGAAAAATAGCAAAAGGGATTTGTTATAGTTGTGATAGAAAATACGCTAAAGGTCATAAGTGTGCTGAGAAGAAATTATTTTACATAGATTGTGAAGAGGAGTAAGAAAATGAGCAATAAACTTCTAAAGAAGAGAATATACACCAGAAACCAACCCCAGAGAAAGAAGAAATGAATCTAACCATATCTTGTAATACATTGGTAGGAATTACCACTCCTCAAACTCTTAAGAGAGCCAAGGAATTGAATTGATTCAGGTAGTACCCATAATTTTATTCATTGTAAGATAGCCAAGGAATTGAATTACTTCCTATACCCAGCACCAGAGTGTCAAGTGATGTTTGAAAATGGAGGAAAAATAAGTTGCTCTTGAAAGTTCCATAATATCAAGTTATCCATGGGAGAATATGTATTGAATAGTCCAATGCTTTCCATTCCAATGGGTGGTGATGATGTTGTACTAGGAGTCCAACGGCTACAATCTTTGGGTACGATAGCTTTAAATTTTCAAGAACTTTTTTTGAAATGTTTTTGGGAAGGAAAGGAAGTTGAATTAAGTGGGATCATAGGGAAACTAGGAAATATAATCATATCTAATGGCATGGCAAAGCTTCTAAAGAAATAGAAATGGGGTGTAATTTGACAATTATGTTCACTAGGGGTTCCCACATCGAAACCATCTATTTATCCACATCTCCAAAAAGCCTTAGACAACCATTCCAAGGTATTTGATACTCCCAAAGGCCACCCACCTATTTGTTACCATGATCATTCTATTCATTTGATTCTAGGAAGCTTTCCTCCAAACATCAGGCGGTATAGATATCCCTATGCCCAAAGGAGTGAAATTGAATGTATGGTTGTAGAAATGATAGAGGCTGGTATAATTCAACCTAGTCAAATTTCTTTCTTTGCACTAGTAGGATTGTTGCATAAAAAGGATGGATCATGGCACATGTGTCCAGATTATAGGGAGCTCAACAAGCTCACTATTAAAGATAATTTTTCCATTCCTATCAATGATGAATTATTGGATGAATTACATGGAGCAATTTACTTCACCAAGTTGGATCTTCGTTGAAGATCATCAAATCAGAATGAAGATTAAATAGATTCCAAAAATAACATTTAGATGTCATGAGGGTCATTATGAATGTTTGGTCATGCCTTTTGGCCTCAGAAATGCACCTTCTACATTTCAAGGTTTGATGAATTCCATTTTAAAAGCCTTCTTTAGAAAATTTGTATTAGAATTTTTTGATGATATACTAATCTATAGGTTGGACGGATCATGTTCAACATGTTGACAGGGTGCTCAAACTATTGGAGGAGAAACAATTATATGAAAAAACTTCCAAATTTTTCTTTGGAGTATAGGAAGTGGAGTATCTAGGTAATATTGTATCTCATGAAGGTGTTAAGGTAGACCCTAGAAAAATTAAAGCCATTAAGGAATGGAAAATCCCCACAGAGATAAAGCATCTGCGAGGATTTCTCAAGCTGACAAGCTATTATCATGAATTTGTTAATAATTATGGGAGAATAAGAACACCTCTAACAACATTATTGAAGAAAGATGCATTTTCTTGGACTCTAGAAGCAACTAAGGCCTTTGAAGATATTAAAGAGGAAATGTGCCAAGCACTGGTCTTATCTCTGGTAGACTTCACAAAAACCTTTATTGTGGAATCTGATGCCTCAAGAAATGGAATTGGTGTTGTTTTAATGCAAGAAGGAAGACCCATTTCTTTTGAAAGTCATCCAATCAAAGGATAGTATTTACACAAAGTTATTTATGAGAAGGAAATGTTGGCAATACTACATGCACTGAAGAAATGACGACCTTACCTAATGGGAAGAAACTTCAAGGTAAAAATAGATCATCATAGTCCTAAATACCTTTTAGAACAAATATTATTTTCAAAAGAGAAACAAAAATGGGTCACAAAGATTTTGGGTTATGACTTTGAAATCATCTACAGAAAGGGGAATTTTTGTTGCAAATGCACTCTGAAGAAAGGATGAGGATGTGGAAGCATTTCTTTATGCCATTTCTATTATCCAACCAGATTGGATAACCGAAGAAAGGGATGAATGGAAGAACGATGAAGAAGTGTGGGTAGTCATTCAAAAGTTGTAGTAAGATCACAGTACATCTGATACATTTAGATAGAAAAATTATTCATTATGGTACAAAGATCATTTATACCTTTGTAATAATTCCCAACACAAACGAAAGCTTGTTATGGAATTGCACACTTCTTCCTTAGGAGGGCAATCAATATTTTTGAAAACTTACCATATGGTTAAGAATGATTTTTTTGGGATGGCCTTAAATATGATATTCAAAATATTGTGGTGGAATGTTTCATTTTCCAACAAAAGAAAGTTGATACAAGTAAGATCATGGGTCTGTTACAACCTTTATCCATTCCAAGTCAATGTTGGGTGGAGGTTTCAATGGATTTTATCATAGGTTTACAGAAGTTTGAAGGAAAGAGTGTCATCATGGTGGTAGTTGATAGACTTACCAAGTATGCACATTTTTGTGCATTATCTCATCCATTTAAAGTGAGTACCAGTGCTTTTGTATTTATGGAAACAATTCAAAAGTTACATGGAAACCCGAAGATTATTATTTAGGTACTCAGTTAGCTCATAGCTCATCTTATCATCCTTAATCTAATGGGAAAATTGATATAGTGAACAAATGTTTGGAAGGATATATTTGTTGCTTTTTATCTGATATACAAACACAAAGCGTCAAGTGGTTACCTCTTGCTGAATGGTGGTATAACGCTTCCTTCCATACAACAACAAAAATGACCCCATTTATGGCACTTTATGGATATCATCCACCATACATCACATCATATTGAAGAGAAAATTCTAAAGTTAAAGCAGGGGAAGATCACATCGAGCATCAACAACAAGTTCTCCAACTCTTAAAGGATAGCCTCACTTTAGCTCAGAATAGAATGAAACAACATGCATATTAAGATCACAACAAAATAAGTTCTGATGTAGGTGACTAGGTGTTTCTGCAATTACAACCATGTAAACAAATGTCCCTCAAGAAAGCTAAGAAGGATAATAAATTATCACCAAAGTATTATGGTTTGTACAAGGTGTTGCAAAACATTGGTACTATGGCATACAAATTGGAGCTTCCTACATATTCCCGAGTGCACCAAGTTTTCCATGTTTCATGATTAAAGAAGGTTATAGGTGACAAGCTACTAGTTCAAACAATATTTCCAAAACTTGAAGAGGAAGGAAAATTCATATTGGAACCTAAAGTAGTTACAAAAGCAAGAACTTGACAGCTATGAAATTGATCAATTTCAGAGTATCTTATCAAGTAGAAGAACTGGCCTGCTAAATATTCCACATGGGAGGATGAGAATTTTATATAGAAGCATCCAGAACTAATCAAGCATTGAGGACAACACTTTTTTGAAGAAGAGGGGAATGTTAGGTTCCTATAATACTAGTGTACTCCCTCATTGTTATTGTCATTGTATCCCCTTATTGTTATTGCTGTGCCCATGTTGTCCCCATATTTTTATTATTGTGCCTCATGGAAGCCCACTATTGTCATTTTTGTGCCCTTACATTATTATTGTTATGTCGGCTCTGATTATATTGTGACCCATTAGACTTGTATATATAGAAAGGAGGTTTTTTTCATTTGGATCATCCAAGAATTTTTCATTTATGTAATGTAAAGGAGGTTTCCCCCTCAAAGAGGATAATTTTTAAGTCGTTGATCTATCTATTTTTTAGTTGGTTGCATAACATTCTACTTGGTCATTTGGTTTCTCTAACACTATTGTTCAAAGCATGACTTACATGCTTGAAGTACCTTTGGCATTAGGTCAATATGTTAACATGGTATCTGGTAACTTCGGTAATCCTCAAGTAACCACAATTGGTGTTTATTATCTGTGTGGGGGGAAACCACCTTATCCTCCACCTAGAGGACAACCTATTATCCATTAGGGGAATTTTGAGGTCTAAAATGGGCCTTCTAAGAAAAATGTACAACCAAAATAAAATTTATAAGAACTAATAGGATTCAAGATGATGATGTCAACTATGGGCAATGATTCACCATTTTTGGAGTAAAAAAGTAAAAAGATTAAAAAATAATAAAATAACAAAACTACTTTTTCAACTCGTATTTTAAATTTATCTCCATAAGATTTTACTCAAATTTCGAGTGGGAGTACTCATTGGATGCAAAATTTAATTCCTCATCCAAGGAGTACCCATGTTGCATACTTTTGATGGACCCTGCTAGATGAAAAATGACAAATACATGAAAAAACGTGATTGCAATCACGTTTTTCATGTATTCATCATTTTTCATGTAGCAGGGTCCATTGAAAGTATGCAACAAGGGTAATTCTTGGATGAGGAATCAAATTCTACATCCAAGGAGTGTTGATGCTCGGAATTTGAGTAAACCCATAGGGAGATAATTTAAAAATACAAGTTGAAAAATCATTCAGCTCAACAATTTCATTATATTCTAGTTAACTTAGGGGGTCTTGTGTATTGATTTGAATTGGATCCATAAAGAATGATTAACAGAACCATGGTTGTACCAGGTCGGGACAAACTTCAAAGAATTTAGAACAATGATTAAAAACACCTCTAAACTGGTGGCAGTTGGCAGCCAGCGTGGAACGATGAGGACCTCGGTCAAAGCGCGCTGACCGAGGCCCATGGAGATTGGCAGGAGGCGAAATCAGCCCCTGGAAAGCCTCGATCAGGAAACGGAGGGAGTTTTTAGTGCATCGCTGGGTAAAAACCCTCAAAATTGAGGGGCCCCAAGCACTTGGTCACATGAGAGTCAAGAAAACCATGGCAAAGGGAGGCTAAAGGCAAATGCGGGACCCGCGCTCCAAAATAATCAGTGGTATTGATTGGGGGCATCCTTGGGCGGTAAGCCGTTTTGCCAAAAACGGAGTGATTCCACTTAGCGCCTGACATGTGGCAAGCAGAAGAGAGAGAAAACGGCTGCTCATCGCATGCTAACGGTCGAGCAAGTCAACCACACGAAATGAGCGGATGGTGTCAGATGTGGGGGCTCCAGATTTAACGGCTAAGATCGCGCCCGATGGAGAAGACAGAATTGACTGGGGAATAAGCTGCGATATGAGAGAATTTGAAGTCAAAATTGACCACCAAGTTGGAAAATGACTCATTCCATAATGTAACTCAAGAAACGAACCAATGAGGCAAGCTGGCGCAGTTCGCAGGGGACAAGTGGCCACTCCCTGTAAGTCTGATGATGACATCGAGATAGGGAACTCCAAGCGCAGCTGTAGCAGGCGATCCGATGGAGTTGGAAGAGGAATCGAATAACAATGAGCTCAAGTGGCTTTAAAGCCATGCACAGATCAGCTAAAGTGGATCAGTCAAGACCGAAAAGATGGGACACACCCACACACACGGAAGAACAGAGAAAGCAGACAAAGAGAGAAAAAAGTAGAAAGAAGACAAAGGGTGGAGCTGATTAAAGGCAGCATCGAGCACCAGAGGGCTTGAGGAATTCGAGCCATCCCTGAAGGGGATCTGTCAGGACTGAGCACCACATTGGGCTCCTTCTATTATAGACCCGAGAGGTCAAAAAGCTGGTAAGGCCGATATTCTGTGTACTCTAGTGGCTTGGGAAATCCAAGAACCACCTTGCCAAGCTATCCTATGATAGGAGACTCATATTGAGCTCCTTCTTTGTAATTCTCTACTTTAAGACACAATAAAGGAAGGCCACCACTAAAAGCTGGATCAGAGATGTAGCCCTGGAGGATAGGGTGAACCCTTTATTAATTTCTTGTGTTCGTATATTTGCTTACTGTGTTTCTCTGTTGTCTTCCATTTCAAGTGTCTATGTATTTCCAATCTGATCGATCTGTTGCTTAAATAACCTAGAAAAACACCAGCACATGAGTCTATAATAACTCCATTTAATAATTCTTAACTGAGATCACTCATAGGGTAATTATCAGATCAAGTGGTATTAGAGCTTTAGGCTATAAGGTTAGACAAGCTTGTGTTGGTTTAGTTGTTGAATGCTCACTAGATCAAAGCTCAAATTAGGAGAAGGAGAGTTGGTCGAAACCAATCCTGAGATTGGGAGAGTCTATCCTCGGAAGACAATGTCAGAGGAAGGTTCTATGGGGCCAGACCCTCAATTCATAGAGAGTTTCTTAGCTATAAAGTCTATGGTAGAAGAAATGTATGGGGACTTTAGAAAGCATAAGGATGAAGATTCATCAGGCTCTAAACAAGATAAAGAAGAAGAATCTCATACCCGTGACCAATCAAAAGGAAAAGGGAAAGAGGAAAACTTTCTGACACCTCCTAATAGCCCTGTGCATAATAAGAAAGCATCTTTGATCAAGCTAGATGTTAAATTCAACTTGCCCATATATGATGGAGATCTAAATGCTGAAAAGTTGGACAATTGGATTAGACAAATTGATGTGTATTGCAGAGTGCAAAACATCGACTCAGACAAGAGTGAAATTTAGCTGGCAAACCTACGCCTAGGAGGCACTGTTTTGGTTTGATGGGAAGGCAGAACCCAAGATGACATGAAATGGCATGTTAATACTATCTCTGTCTAGAGTGAATTTGTTTCTGCCACCAAGAAGCAATTCTATCCATTGGCCTACATGCAACAAACCATAATGAGTTGGCAAACTCTTCGGTAGTTGAAAGGGAAAAGTGTGCAAGGGTACACTCAAGAATTTAGAAAGAGAGCATTGATTCTA